>OX345646.1:1867326-2002326 GCA_947044365.1 Petrosia ficiformis | reverse complement strand
TCAGAGTTATGTAAATGACAACATGAACTGAATGTGCCGGAGTACATCTTGGTTTCTAGTTATACTTTATTATGATATAATCATATCAATAATTATGTTTATACACTTACTATTTTGTCTATAATGGAAATTTATGTTGTAGTTTTTAAAAAAAAAACAGTTCTTTCCAGTATTTTGATTGAACAGTTACATCAGTCAAATGCTCACCTTGACAAATTCATACAAGATCCTTATTCAATATCATTGTGTACCATTGGCTTCTTGTTTAGCTTGAAGATATGTAAGTACTTCTATATGTTAACAGAAATTTCACACACATACATATATGTACATTATAATTATGCAATATATATACACCATGTAGTATGCTAATAGGTCCTACCTGAGTTTGTGTCCAAGGATGTAATATAGCCCAAGCCTGCGAGGGCTATATCACAACCGAGGACACAAAACGAGGGTCCTATATGCAGTATATAGGACCTATTAGCATACTATATACAATATATTGTATGATGATGACATCTGCATAGTGTGCACATGGAAGGTCTACATACAATATATAGAACTCACCACATCAAGGGATGATGTCACCATCATACTATATATATATATATATATATATATATATATATATATATATATATATATACATATACATATATATAATTATTATTTTATAATGAATTAGGCATGTTAACATGCAAAAAAGAAATTCGAATCAATTAATTGACAATAACATAATAATGTTTATGTACTGCAAATATAGGTCGCAGGCTGAGACTTGAACTTAGGATCCCCTGATTCCTGGTAAGTTGCTCCAAGCAGTTCAAATATCGGCTGGTGTATGCTAACTGCTTAATTTACTATGTACAAATGCTGGCTTATAAATAATTATAATAATTATAATGAAACTTTAGAGTCAGTGGTCAGTTAAAACTTTCTTAGTCCCACGAAAGAGGTTTGTGAGTTCAACAATTAAATTTTCAGGTGAATAATGAAGAGTATTTTAGTATGAGTATTTAAAAATGATAATAATATTTGCTTGGAATAGAAAATTGTGTTCCTTGTTAGATGTGTAGCTGAAAGGAAATGATGAAACTTTCTGTTTAGGGAAATCATAATGGATTTTTGAATGTAATGTGCATGTAGTGATCCACTGTACTCAAATATACATATATACATATCATAGGTTAGGTATGTATGTATTTATAATGATATGAATGTTATATTTATTTATGTAGGTGTTAATATGTATATAATTATATGTGATTGTGAATGCGAAAGTGAGTCATTTGCCAAAAAAGAATTAATGTTGTCAAACACCTATATTTAAATGCTTGTTATTCATCGATTTTGCAAAGGTAGCCATCAAACTTCAGTATCCAGAAAGAGTAACTAATGCTCTACCTAAGTTCTAAATTTAGTTAGTTTCCTGTGCAAAATGGCTGAGTAGCTAGCATTTAAATCTGACAAAATATTTGCAGTCACATCATATATGTGTATTTATGTACGTGTATTGCATGGCCACATCACTTTACACAAGGTTCTTTATATGTTTCCTAAAGTGTTACATAATAGTTAGTCTCAAACTCAGTTACACAACCATTTACCTCTTTCCCCTCTCAGCAGTAAAATTAATAATCAACAGTTAAATGGATTCAACAATGTTTTATTCCTTCTATAGTGGTAGTCATTATAGAATTGGTGAAGATCTATAAATACAAGTGTTTTAATTTACCTGATGAAATAATTTTTGTAGTTCATTTTGGAAATATGCAAGTCAGTTATATTATTCACATAACAAAATACGTAATTATAATAATGTACATGTATTATCATACTAATGAGAATATAATAACATATCTATAAATTTGCCCTATCAAATTTTAAAGGATTGGCATTAGTAGTTATGTATAATACTGGACCTTTTCCACCTTTGGCATCTATGAATAGCTAGCTATCATTATTGCGCAACTCTAATTCATCTGCTTTTCAATTCTCACAAACAGCAAAAGTGAAATTCTTGATTTTCCCTCCTATATGCTAAATTTGCAAAGGTACCCTCTCCTGGAACTCCTATTCAATCACTTGCCCTACATGTAAATGCATGCTTTGTACCTAAAAAAAAAAACTTACTGTTTTAAATTAATATTCCATGATGACATATATACACTTGTGGTATATTTCATACAATAATACTACAACAAATTGTGCCTTTCTCAGCATCAATTAGATAGCATGTATTAATCAAATTATTGGGCAATTTATCAATTAAAGGAAAAGAAGTTTAATGCCTTGTCAAATTACCTAGTAGCTCTACTACATTGTTTATAACTACATGTACAGTTTCATAATTCAACGATTGCTGATTTTCAAGTGTATTCCATTTAAAGAACCTTGAGTAACGATAGCATAAGTCTTTGGAACCTATGAAAAGAAGAAACAATATATTTTGACACACAGATAAGTACTGTACAAGCACCATAATGATGAAACAGTGTAGTACTGTATGTATATACATAATTATACATGTATAATATATATATATATATATATATTTATAGCACTTTGATGCCTAACATCAAAGGTACCGACAGTTCTATATTTTTCATATACAGGCAGACTTTTTAGCACATCCGGTTCCATATTTTCCGAATGTTGTTTACAACACTAGAAAACAACATGCTTACCTCGGGTTTAGTGAAAGAACACAAAGTACTTCATTCTTTTTCTCCATCGCTAGCACCATCCATCAATTCAAACTACTATAAACCATTTAAAGCACTGTTTCTGCCCGTGCTGTACTGGAAAATATATCACTAGGGGTGGGGTCTCGAAGTCTCATACAGCACTCAGCTACACCTCGTGCCGTATCAGTTTCTTGACCCCACCCCTAGTGCTATATTTCCCGTACAGCCCTCGCACCGGTGCTTTAACTAATACATATACAAATATATATTTATTCCTCAGTTTGCACTTGCATTGCATATGTCATAATTATATGTATTACTATGCATACATAATACATATATGTGCAGATTAGCTAAATACAACAAAAGATTATTAACATCACTCATCAGAACTCTCTTCATGAAGACGTTGAGAAACAGCCTAGCACTCAGAGCGCCTTAAATCCACATATTCATGATGAGAACGTCTGCTCTCCCAATCTAGCCTTCTTGTCCTTTCACTTGGTGATTCCGTGCTACAGATCTGCCTATGCTACCCAGACCCTCCCCTCATTTGCAGTTGGAAGGTTTGTCTAGCAAGACTACATTCCCTCTAACTCCAATAGTCACTTGCGTTAGACAGAAAACCTTGTAAGAAAGCCAGAGATACCAAAATCATGCTTGGTTAGGTGCAGGAAAGCAACAAGGCGAGTGTCTAAAAGTAATACAAATCTTGCTATCATGACTTCATGTTCCGTTATGCCCACAAATAATTATTGTTGTGTTAATTGCATTTCTGAATGCAGACATAATATACATATATATATATATATATATATATATATATATATATATATATATATATATATATGTAATATATATTCCATGGCTTCAAGGAATATATGGCGAATATAAGACCCCAGCACCGAGATATTGGCCCGAGGCAAAGCCGAGGGCCAATATCGAGGTGTGAGGGTCTTATATTTGCCATATATACCGAGAAGCCATGGTACATATAATATATTCTATAGCTAACAGAAACATCAAAGAAGAACAGGACAATGGACACGAGTAACAGGCTAACACAACTTACACTTTCGGCGATATGGGGCAATCAAATGAATAGTTTTGGGAGAAACACCCATCTATTGGTTCTTTTTTTAAGAGACAAAGAGAGCTTCTTTTCTGTGTTTACTTGTCGAACACGCTTCCTAGCCTTCATTCTCTTTAGACTTTCGGTGACTGCGCATGTGCAAAACCATGACGTCATACCAGGGATGATATATGGCATATATCCCTGCTGTACTCGTGAACGAACTTTGATGTGGTTGTATAACTTCCCTGCGGTTGTATAACTGCCCTGTGGTCGGGGATATATGCCATATATACGCCCTGTCAGCTCTTTGATGTTTCTGTTAACTATGGTATATATATATATATATATATATATATATATATATATATACGATAGCTGAGATTCAACCTCTACACTGCACAACTAGGTATACATATATATATGCAGATCAGCCTCACACACATAAAGTATGTATAATTAGCTTAGAGAGTGAACATATTAAGCTTACTTGCATAGACAATTTGTAAAATAGGGGATTAATTGTTGTATTAACATCAGAACTCCCTTCATGAAGATGCCGAGAAACAGCCTAGCACTCAGAGCGCCTTAAATCCACATTTTCATGATGAGAACGTCTCCTCTCCCTATCTAGCCTTCTTCTCCTTTCCCTTGGTGATTCCATGCTACAGTTATATATACACGTGCCTATGCCAACCAGAACCTTCCCACATTTGCAGTTGGAAGGTCTGCCAAGGCAAACTAGCAAGACTACATTCCCTCTAACTCCAGTTGTCACTTGTGTTAGACAGAAGACCTTATAAGAAAGCCAGAAGTACCAAAATCATGCTCCGTTAGCTGCAGGAAAGCAAGGCGAGTGTCGCTATCGTGACTCCATGTTTCATTACGCCCACAACTAATTATTGTTTGTTAATGATAAGCTAGCTGAGATACACTGCACGATTATATGCTTCGCGCTAAGGCGCTTTGCAATTATATGCCTCGCGCTAAGGCGGTCAGCAATTGCTGTACTGTATTGTGCTGTACTGTACTATACTGTACTGTACTGTACTGTACTGTACTTTACTGTACTGTACTGTACTGTACTGTACTTTACTGTACTGTACTGTACTGTACTGTACTGTACTGTACTGTACTGTACTGTACCTTAGTATTATGTGCAGGGACAAACTTCATAGTCCTCATGATAGCCAACATTGCCATTCTGATCTCCATGGCAGCAAATTTGGTAGCAACACAATGACGAGGACCCATTCCAAATGGCATATAACATGCAGGAGTGTGTCCTTGTTTCTCTTCAGGACTAAATCTATATTGAGTAACAAATAAAAGCAGAAAATAATAGTCAGACATCAGACAATTTCTGACCATTTAGCCTGTTTGTCTGAGCAAATCTCACTTTACTCGGACATTTTGTCCTTGCAAAAAAAATAAATATCACAAAAAAGAGTGAAATTTAAAGGAATGCTCTCACAGCAATAGTAAATAATCTGTGGCACTTGGAAATACATGTAACTACATTCTTGCCCCAGAATTCCATGTTAAAATCTGATTGGTTGATTTATCTTGTGGTTGGAGTAATTTATATAGATAGCTTTGCTCTAAAAGTTGCAGTCAGACCAAATTTGAAAGCGTCTCAGCGTCTGATCAAACATCACTTTGTTTAGACATGTTGTCCTAGTAAAATTATAGTCTTATTTCCACCACTAAAAATGTTATATCTAAATGCATTATCAGTGCAAAATGGGATTTGTTGGCTCTGTGAAGTTCCATTCAAGTCCAGTTATTGTTTTGGGATATCATAAAAGATATTGTATAACTATTATTATTACCAGGTTGGTGGTTTTGGTGATATTGTGATTGCAGAGAAAGTGGAACAGGCTGGATATCCTCTTGGCCATCGAGGATTGTGGACACTAATTATACACAAAGAAGTCTAGAACAATTGCAACCTGTACAACTGTTCATAATGCTCTAAAGACACTTTTTGCAATTTAATCCAACAAATATCTGGTAAACCATTGATTTACAATAGTCCAGTTGCATGTAAGATGTGGAATGTTAATTAATACGGCAATTAACGGCAACGTCACTTCCGGACTGCTGTCTGGACTCCAATGTTGTGTAGAGTTTCAATGTGAATAGAATTTGTATCTCCCACAACGTAACGAATGTACCATATATTGCTATTTAACCGAACCAAAAGTTAAACTCAACACTCTCTTCCATCGTGGAACTTCGAACGAAGAGAATCGAACGTACGGTTGCTGAGTACTATCAAAGTGTAGGGATGTCTGACTGTGAGAATGCTGGCCTTCCAGAAATGGTGCTTACTCCCGCTGATATTCCTGGTGCTGATCTTTCTGAGCCTTATGAAAGTCACTCTGTCTTGCATCTCCACCTGGAAAATGTCGGGAGCAAACTCGATGGTAAGGTTTGACTGCACTCTCTTCTAAGCCAAATACTGCGAGCCATGTAGTTCTTTTTCCTTGTTCACTAGGAAATCGATGAAAAGAGGTGTGAGGGTCTTTAGAATGGCTGTTTCCACAGATGAAGCACCACTTTCCAGTCATTACTTCGCTGTTTCTCACTAACCACTGAGCCAATTTTCTTGATTCAAACGCTATACATAAGAGCAAAGATTCTAATTTATTTTTATGATCGCTTAAAATGTTATATACGGCAAGCACTACTCGCTGCATAGTATATTATAGTATACTCCAGTATGAAAGTGCAACAGCAGAGCAGTCCGGAAGTGACGTCACGGCAATCAAGTTGGTAATGAATTCTTGAGTTCTTACATGCAACTGGACTATTGAAAAATATCGATATATTATTTTTCTACAATGGGATAGGAAGATATAATGTATTGGGGGACAGGAATTTGATAGGAATAGCCGATGGGCTATGCAAACAGCCCAGGGTCAGTGCTGAAGAATAATATATAGCACTATACTGATATTAATTACATCGGCTTGTACATAATATTATTAATGGGTTATTTTAACCATCATTTGGTTACATGAGTTTCAATTCCTCCTGCATGAGACTGTATAAATCAATGCTGATTTCTCTTCTTGCTAGGTAATGATTACAAGTAGTATTTCTTTTCATCTTGATCTATATTGACTAGTATAAGGTACATGCCATAATAAAGAATACAATTTTACTACTATACAGATGTACTATCCATTGGGAATATAACGATTGTTTTAAATTTCCATCATAAACATGATCATTATGATAGTACATCCGTACTTCCCATTAGGAACATAATAAACATGTTTACAATGGAAAGTAAACATTTTCAATTAGAAATAATTTATAGTACTGGCCACTCAATGAAAGAACATGAAAAAGCACTATTAAGCAGATGAAACTCATATAACCAATCAAATTGCTTAGAACAACCAATCAGTTTTTACAGTATATAGCACGGTTAGTGACCTTTCTGGTCTAAATGACTGTGGTTGATCCCAATATTCAGGTGACATATGAATAGACTGTGTTGCAATACTGGCAGTGGTTCCTTTATAAAAAGGCACACCTTTAATAATCACATCCTTCTTACAGTAACGCAAGAACCTACAATGTGTGCATGTGGATGTAATCAAGCATGATAAATTTGTTAATATTATAATATTATAGTTACTTCATTCCATATGTAAGCTTTTGTTATTGTGTAGAGGAGACAAAGAAAAGAGAGCCTGGCAGTGTTTTTGATAAGCTTATATGGCACACCATTGGCCCAAAAAGCTTCTTATTTGGCACTGCACAGTTCTCTCTTTGGACCAATGATGCAGTTAATTATGATTATATAGTCACTAACAGCATTAACTCCTTGTTAATTGGCTCAAGATGTATTACCAATGGCAAACACACTAACCATGTTTGAGCCAATTTGGCCCATGCTTCAAAACTTATCAAAAACTCTGGAGCCTGGTAAAATTGCACCCCTTCTATCTTTCCATAAAAACTACATGAACTGACTGTATTTGTGAAAATTGATCTTTTGCAGGTTCTAAGAAATGTTTATATTTACACAATAGCTACACTGTATTTGACATATTTTTATGGCCCGTAGGGCCATCCCTATGATTGCTTTCCCACGGGTTCGAACTATATATATATATATTATATAATTATTTATATGTTTGTGTCCACTTGCGCGAGTATGCATTGTATACGTAGTTAAGGAAGTTACGTCATTCCCGGGGGCTCGGTCAATTAATGGGCGTGGCGCGTAAAAGAACGCACGCTCAAGCTCTACAGACCAGCAGAAAGAAAGCTGTGTAGCTTACGTAGAAACTGGAACTAAAAGCTAACTATTCTACCTGAAATATATTCCTAAAGTTCTACAAGGTTCTTTAAAAGGTAAAGAGAGTAGATAATCCAAATATTAGCTATAATAGGCTGTTGTGTTTCAAGCATGATAAAGTTAGCCATGATTACTGATTACTGAATGCTGGACACCATAAAGCAATCATAGGGATACTTTTTTTCTCTATATACACTTGTTTTAGAAATTCAATAACTAATAAGAAATCTAATGATTGGCTTCCTATGGACAGCCAAACATGCACTTGATTGAAAATTGTGCAAACAATGCAAATATTGTTAAGTTTTGAAAGATAGAGAGGGATGTATAGATGAATAAATATTTACATTGGAACTCCTGCATACACTCTTAGAGTCTCTTGACAGACCCAGTCCAAATATTCAATAGCCTCTGCAGCTTCATACAGTGTTGCATCCTACAAATGGATGGATGAATAAAGACTTAATGACAGGATAGATAAATGAATGGATGGATTGATGGATGGATAGATTGATGGATGGATGAATATCTATATATAAACAATTATGTATTATATATATATTATATAGTATTATAACAGGTCCTATATACAAAATATAGGACCTGACTTTTGTGTCTGAGGATGTGATATAGCCCGAGCCTGCGAGGGCCATATCACATCCTCAGATATATTTTGTTTAATAAGGACATATAGTATAATGGTGACATCATTAACTCAAACAAATTGTTATTTGCAATAACAGTTTTACAACATATGTATTCACTTTATCAGAAGTTTATGTATATTTATTTTATTCTATTCATCATTTATTTGCACTGTTGTCAGTTGTTGTTAAAAAAAGGTCTATATATATAGGTTATATACCGTTTTCGCGGTTCATACGTGTGTTTATAATCCCGAGGAAGCCATATAGCAACCGAGCGCGTAGCGCAAGGTTGCTATGGGCTTTCGAGGGATTATTAACACACGTATTAACCGCGAAAACGGTATCTAAGGTATTTATTATATAAAATGCAACTACCAGACTGGTTGAGGCTTGCCCGTGTTCATTTACCTCATCTCTTGGCAACCAAAAATTATGCTTAAATCAGACGAATCATTATTCCAGTAAATCAAATTGCCAGTAAAACAGCACCTAGCAACGTTGCGTCAAAATATAAAAGAACTAAAAACTCGCCTCAATTCACTCAACTGCAACTCGGAATTTCTGAAGTCTGAGTATCCACGGCCTTCTTAAAAGGTCTTCTGTCCAACTATGTAAGCTAAAATCTTCAGCTTTTTGAAATCCAAAAGTTACAAAGCTGACAAAATTGAAATGTGGGCGTTGCCCTCGAGAGCAAAACACTCGCGCTATCGATCACCTTGCTATCTTTCCGTAGCTAAAGAAGAGTACCACATGGCTTTCTTGTTATGTCTTCTATCCAACAAAATAATAGCTATAATCTAATTGCTTAGATACTGTATTCTTGGTTTCCGCGCGCAATAGAACTACATTGGAAACATTAAATTACTTTGGGCTCCGCCCTCAGTAAGATGACCTTCAATTTTCATTATTGAACAGTTAGACTGTTCATCCTTCATGCTATATTCATTGTTTATTCTTAATAAATCATAGGTTAATAAGTGAACCAGGGGAGTTAATAAGTAAGCCCGGGGAGTTAATAAGTAAATATTTAGCAACCTGTAATCGTGCAATCTGATTAGTCAATTCAAATAGTGTATATAATAAACCCATATATAGACCTGCTTTGCAGTATTATACAACCTAACCACAAATGGGAGTTTCTATTGGATGATGTCACCACCATACTATATATTGTATATATAGGTTATGTCATGCCACGAGTGCTATATCAGGTTTATAATCACCGAGCCCGATATAGATAGATACATATATACATAGATAAATAGATAGTAGATATATAGATAGATAGATAGATAGATAGATAGGTAGAACATTTATCAGATGAATAATGAATATGTGCATGGTTAATGTACAGTTATGTGTTAATAGGTTTTGATTGATGTAAAAATATTATATTATATATATATATGTCCTCAATTTTGTACCTATAATTGTATTATTGTTGTCTATGCTCTTGCTCATCATTATCATTGTTTTTTTTTGTGTGTATTGTATATTAGTAGTAACATTTCTAGTTGAGTTGAGTTCTTCTACTAATTATTATTATTATTCAAGAATATTCTATAGTCCAAAGTGTATTTCACAGGTACTAAGTTATTATTTTAGTGTCATGTAATACAGAAATTTGATTGGTGATCCTAAAATCCAGCTCAACTGCTAAGAAAATCGACTCAGTCAACCAGACGGTCTTTCATCGTGGGCATGACCGGATGGGGACAAGACTACCATTGTGCAGTGTTATGGCTTGCTAAAACGTGTTGCAGTTGTAGTTGTACACATAGGCATAGGTTTGAAATTTATTGGTCTGTCTTCACAATTTTATAATGTAAATATTTCAGATCAGAAATATTGGTCCGACCAAAGTCTAACTGATAGGACTACACATGTGTGTAGGGGAAGTCTATATATAGTGAATGTTATAATAGACAAAATTATTATATTATCAAACCTCGTTTTCTTGGTAATATTCATCAATAGCTTGATGTAGCTTCTCCTGTTTATCTGGATTAGTAGCCAAGAGGTAACCCATAAATGACAAATTGTTACTCGTAGTCTCATACCCAGCAAGCATCAATTCCACACATTGTCCTACAATCTCATCATTATGTAATATTATTTGTCCATTTGGTGAATTAGTGGCCTCCTCATCATAACCGTCAATCACATTTTGAAGAAAGTCTTTACTCTAAAGTGCATAATTATGTAATAGTTTAGTGTTGTTTTAGTTAACTATAACTAAAACCCTTTTAGTAAGGCATTATGACTTTTAGTTAACTATAAATATAACGTCTACTGTAATACCCACAACTAAGTAAAATGGAAAATGCAGTGTTTTAATGTGGTTGGGCTCAATAAATGTCAAGATTAGATAATGCATGAATGAAGCATGAGTACCCATATTAAAACACGTATTGCACTTTAATAAGTGCTGTAAGTGTTTTATTGCATATTGACTTAATCACACATGCATCACGTGATTTAAAGTTGCTTCAGCTTTCATTTAGCATCATTCAGGACGAAACACCTTCCAGCTATGCTAAAAAGTCATGGTAATTAGCACATTTTTTGAACTATCAGCCTGATATATATATATATCTAAAAGTAATTGTTTTGAAGCATCTATGCTCAACAAGCACTTTTAATAAAAAGAACTCAAGCATAAGCACAAGCACAAGCACTTTACCCAGAAAGATACTCAAGAGTACCTTCAAGCACTGAAAAAAATGTGCTTAAAGCACTTTTAAGGACAAGCACATTTATGCTTGCCCTAAGTCTGCTGGATACCAAATTAATTTTGGTTGGCTGCCTGGCTGAATACTGAGTTTAAATGTTATCGCACAGATGACTGAGTTTTGCATCAACGACCACATGAGTATGTAGATGACAACTGAACACAATGACTTCAGTATCAATGTATATATCACCTTCAAAGGTTGTATCCTTCTTGCTTTCACTAAATTTAGAACTGTGTCAACTAAATTGCCCACAAGTCTTGCCATTTTGGTATGTTTTATAATAAATTGTAAGGGTGTCAAAAGAAATGGAATATTTGCTGAAGAAAAGAAAATATCAAGTAATTTAAGATGACTCTTGTTTGAGTACTATAAAAACATGTTGATTTGAAGTGTGTGCTACAATGGGTTCAATCACTGTGGCAATCAACCTGTATATGATCTGAGAAAATCAGTTTCACTTAGGTAATTGTACTATGTATGTACAAAACATGGGTGTAGTAAAGGGAGGGGGCTTAAACCCCCCATCCCTATTATTTTATGACAATAATTTGCATTGTTTAATCATTATCTTTAATGATTGTGTATTATAGCATTTACAGGTATCCCAAAAGTCTTTTTCTGCTATCATTGCGTGACAGCTACAAACTCATTTAATAGATCCACCACAGTCCACAGGCAAAGCATCAGTTCAATGCACCAGCATACACTAATTAAGACAAACTTCACTAGATGTTGTTCGTACCCATTCCTACACACCTGACAGTCTATGTGACTGTGGATCAGAAGATCAGTTTTTAAGTCTCCCATCATTACAACCTGTGTTCTCCATAAATGTTATGTAATCTAAGTAAAAGTGGTTGTCACTGAGTGAGAATAAAATAGTATTTCTAGGCTGAGAAATACCATTTATTTGAGCAATAGTGTCTTCAGCTTTGTTTCCTTTAAAGCAGGAATGCTTACATTTGAATGAAATAAAATACATTTAAAAGCTTGTTAATCAGCCATTTTTATGCAGGAAGATAACTAATTTTAGCATAGCAAAATAGTTCCTTTTTCCTTAAAAATTGATTGAAATTTAGCATTAATTCAAATATTGTCCAATTTTTCTTTAAAAATGCTAAATTTAGCATTAATCCAAAAATTGTCCATTTTTCCTTTAATATTAATAACTGCTCTTGCTGGATAACAAAGTTAGTCAGCTTCTAGTAAAAACAATGAGTGAAGCATTTGATCAAATTAGTTTCCATAGCAACTAATTTCCTCATCAACAGGATGTCAGATATGTATAATGATTTATATCCTCACATATAATGACTTCAGTCATATAGAGTGCCGTTCGTTCAGTGTATGAAGTCATTAACAAAGACAAAGCCTTTGCTATTTGTTCTCCTTCTCCCTTGGTAATATTTAATTGACGACCAAATGCTGAAGCTATAAGCGTTGACAATGTATAATGGCCAAATATGCTGTATAGGGAATAGAATGAAAGTACTATTATAATAAGATAGATTATGAAGTAAAGTATCATTACGATTGCCTCGTATTGACCTATGGTGCTGAAATGTATACTGCTTTTTGGGCGTTTGAATATTCACTTTCCGTATTTAAAAATAATCGCTTGATAAATTGTTTCTTGAGAAATATTAAATGATAGCTGTAAGAAGCTACTATAGATGTTTATAACAGCAATCACATGTACATGTAATCATAATCACAGCTAAAAAGAATATTTATAACTTTATGTTTATGGCCCATAGGGCCATCTCTACAATTGCTTTCCCACGGGTTTGAACTATATATATATATATTTAAATTTATTTATTTATTTATTTATATGTTTTTGTCACTTGCACAAGCATGTGTTGTATATGTAGTTAAGGAAGTTACACCATTCCAGGGGGGCTTGGTCAATTAATGAGTGTGGCACATAAAATAATGCACGTTCGAGCTACAGACCAGCAGGAAGAATGTAAACTGTTGTATACAGCACAGAAACAGTATAAAGATGATGCAGTACTCCATGCAGTAATCAGTTTCTGTGCATTAAACTGCAGCCCCATTTACTTCTTCAGGTACCCGATTTTGAGTACACAGAAAGGTAGAGACACTAGCGCTTGGCAATGATTGATACATAAAGCAATTATAAGGATACTTTTTTCTCAATATACGTATCTTGTTTTATCTGTACCATTTTCATATATTTATTCTTCCTATTATGTTTGTGTATGTCAAATTCCTTCATTATTGAGTTACAGTATAATCATGTATTAATCTTAACATTAAACTATAAATTATATAAATTCATCACATCATAAATTTGTGGTAATCATGAATGTTAACAGACTTTAAATGACATAGCAGATTTAGAATTTTAAATC
This sequence comes from Petrosia ficiformis, assembly GCA_947044365.1. Taxonomy (NCBI): domain Eukaryota; kingdom Metazoa; phylum Porifera; class Demospongiae; order Haplosclerida; family Petrosiidae; genus Petrosia; species Petrosia ficiformis. The sequence continues at coordinate 1,988,486 of OX345646.1, read as the reverse complement.
ATCATACCTTGTGACTTCTATACTTTCTCCTGATTTAGCAAGATCAGCAAATTTATCATGTAAACTGTTACAACAGGACTCTACAAGAGGAGCCATCTAATCGAATCACAAATATATATCTAATATATATGTCAGAACTAATGCTGTATTAGTATGACAATAATGACCACTTAGTTATAGTATGCCTAGTTTATCACAATGCCTAGTTTAATTAACAATAGTTTTAGTAACTAACTAAAAGTGCCTATTATTGGTCAAATTCATTTTAGTTGGTTATAGTTATTGCTGTAATTTAGTTATAGTTTAGTTAACTACAAATCATAATGCAACAAACTTTCATTGGCTTCTTTTACAAGATGGTGGAATGGCGAGTGGTTGAAGTCAATCATTTGTGTGAGAAAGTGTTCTTTTCTGAAAACTATGCCCCATATTATTAAAGATTGCTTCATTTTGCCCATGGCTTATCAGATATAAAAATCTTACTTGTTTTACTTTTGATGCAGAGTAAGTTGGACTGATAATACGTCTAGCTCGTTTCCATGGCTCTCCTTTTCCTGTGATTAAGCCTATCTGATTAATATGAGTTGCATCCACCACTTTTTGACCTTCAAACTGAAATAGAACAGATAATATGCAAGGATCATGGCATCATGCAGTATGACAAGAGAAAAATGTTAATCACACAGTAGAGTATTGTAGTGTTTGGGTATGTGGTATAGGATTGGGTATGTGGTATAGGATTGGGCATGCAATTATTCATTTCAAACATTGCATTGTTATTGCATTGCAATAATCATATTACATGATTTTGGTCTGCCAATATTACTGCAATGTCAAAATGTTGCTATATTGCGATATAGAATAAGCAATACTGCAAATATATACAGATGCAAAAATAGTGATGCACTGATAAGTTATTCTACTGATATTACTTTACACATGTACCGATAACCGATACCGATCTGGTATTATATATACCTTCTTGTTTCAATGAAAATTAGCATTTTCTCAATAATTATGAGTATCATAGAAGCAATTAATGATGCTATAATCACAAGAAATGACATTATTAGCACAATATTGGTTGACATCTTTCAGTAATAACTGATACCGATACTAAAAGTAATGGCCGATAATGACTGATACAAATTACTGATCCAATTATCAGTGCATCACTAATGAAATACTATAACATTTAATCATATGCTTTCAAAACAAGGACCAGAATTATCCTAAATATTACCCAAGTATGGTGTATTTCAACAGTTTTATGAATAAAGACTCTTTCAAAACAGAACTTAAAATACTTCTTTAAACACAACTATAAGCACTTTTTGACAAAAAAAATATAAACTCTCTAATCCTTTTACTGCATTAGTCAAAATATGTAATCGTAGGGCCATCCCTGTGATTGCTTTCCCATGGGGTCGATGTATGTTTATTGGGGCGAACCTGAGCAAGCCCCACACTTATCAGTCAGCTTGATAGTTTACATAGTATGTATATATATATATATATATATATATATATATATATATATATATATATATATATATATATCTATATATATATATATATCGTTCGTCATTCTGTATTATTTTTGTTTGTAAGATATGTATTCCGTAAATATGTTAATTTTCAAATTTTAAAAAAATTCAAATTCTAGAGACCAAAGAGAAGAGAGAAACAAGACTGTCTAAGAGAAGAGAAGCTTCATTTGTCTAAAGTAGATTGAAGTTTCGAGATCATTCTAGCTGAGAACTTTTCCAATAAAATATTTAACATCGGGAGTAGGGCCTACTTTGTTTATCAGGTAATACCTCTAAAACCAACCCGTGAACTGTTGCTTTTTGTTCTTATTCCATCTCAAACACACTAAACGCTTGCTTTAGATCTATGTCAAATTTTTTGTTATTCTAACCACACCTTTTCAGGCTCGCCCCACAATGATTGCCTCTGGTATAAAACTATATATTCTTTTGTCACTTATGCGGATATGCGTTGTATACGTACTTTAAGGAAGTTACGTCATTTCAGGGGCTTGGTCAATTAATGGGCATGGGTGTAATAGAACGGGCACTCGAGTTCTACAGACCATTAGAAAGAAAACTGCTTGTAGCTTATGTAGAAACTTAAACTAATAGAGAGCTATTCTACCTGAAATATATTCCTAAAGTTCTACAAGGTTCTTTAAAAGGTAAGGAGAGTAGATAATCAAAATAATAACTATAATAGGCTGTTGTGTTTCAGTCAGCCATGATTACTAAATGCTGGACACCACAAAGCAGCCACAGGGATACTTTTTTCTCTATATATCTTGTTATAATTGTAATTCACATTATTGTCTTAAAGATATATTATGATAATATGAGACCACTATAGTTTTACATGTAGTTTTGAATGCCATGATTTTTTATGCTGGCCACCCCTATGATTGCTTTCCATGAAGTAAAATATATATATGTATGCGACTATGCGTTGTTTACGTAGATAAGGTAGTTGCGTCATTCCGGTGGGCTCAGTCAATTAAAGAATATTTGTGCTTAAAAGTGCTTTTAGAACACTAATGTATTAAATGCTTATGAACACAAGCATGTGTACATGATAAATGCTTGAAAGCACCTCCATGTGCTTAAAATGCTTTCAAACACTATCACTCCAGTGTTTGCCCCATGTCTGGGACGGATACAAATTTACAGACAGATTGGTGATTACACATAACAATATACTGTCAGAATTTACAACTAAAGGTCATTCACATTCAACATGACCTCAAAAAATGCTCATAACTTTAGTTTTGAATGAATCATGTATTCTTATGACATTAAACTATATACTATAGTACATGTAAGTTATCTTTTTTATAAACAAGATATAATCAAAATACTCATTATGTTTAAAAATAATTTATGCATTACCCAATACCTTAAGAAAATGTGGACTCTGTTTAAAGTTGAAGTATAATTACCTCATCTTCTACATGATTGAGTTACAGTACAAGTCAATAAAAAGTCACCATACAGTACAATAATTACTCAGAAGTTTCATTTCCACACTACAATAGTTCAACAGTAGTTTTGACAGTAATTGGTATACTTGTCAATTCAACACCACAGTAGTGAGACAGTAATTACTATACTATACTGACAGTACAACAAAGGTAATTACTGTTACTGTATGGTGACATGTTATTGATATATACTGTATATAATCTGTTACAACTCACAATTCTATCCATAAATATATCAGAATGTTTCATCAATATTTCCTTAGCAATATCAAGATCAGTAATCAAATAATGAGGAACTCTACCAACATAGTATCTACGAAGTGCATATGTGTAAACATCATTGTCCATATGATAAATGTTTTATTCATTTATTAACCCTAGGTGTAGTGGAAGGTTACTGTAATCTGTTTGTCTGTCTATCTGTCTGTTACCAAAAATTCTCAGAAAACTAGAAGTGTTAGAGCACCAAATAAAGTACTGCCAGCTTCAGGACAATACAATATGTAAACAAAGCATGGGGATTTCTGTAGTCACATTGCATTGTCAAGTTATTACAATTTTTGTGACTCACGATTGCTGTTTCACCGCTTTCAGAAGACTTCTGGTAGTAAAAGAGTATATGGGCCTAAGCTTTCTGAAATGACGGTCACTTTCTAGCTCCACCAATTTAATTTTATACACATAATTAAAGTCACAAAAGCATTTTCTGCTAATGCTGAGTTTCTAATACTAGAAACTATAAAGGACTGGAGTGTAAGTTGTATTTAACACACATCAGTGTTTTTGATAAGCTCATATGGCACACCATTGGCCCAAACAATTTCTTATTTGGCACTGCATAGTTCTCTCTTTTGGCTAGTGGCACAGTTAATTATGATTATATTGTCACTAACACCATTAAAACTCTTAGTTAATTGGCTCAAGATGTATTCCCAATGGCACATACACTAACCATTTTGAGCCAATTTGGTCCATGCTTTAAAACGTATCAAAAACTCTGACACACACACATATACATGTATATTATTATATATTATAATCTCATTATAGTCAAGTATTGTCTGCTATTATTTGTTCTTGTTTCTAATCACACCTCTGGCAATGGTTCTGCACTGCAAGTGCATTTATTTAATAAGTAAGAAGATGAGATAAACAAGCAAGCATAATTAAGCAAAATGTATGGCCAGTAAATTTCTCACTGATGAACTGAACATTAGTCACTACAAAATAGTATTGTTTTAGTATGACTAATTTCTCACAATTTTAAAGCTCTTGCTGTAGTTAATTAATGAACTAACAAATTGTTTGTGTGATAAAAGGTTTTGTTAGTCCTGCCTCACATTGAAAATAAACACTAAATTCTGATTAATAAGGCTGAAAGAGGAAAGTGAAAAATGCTGGTAGTCACTGGACATTGAAACCATGTGCAGGGCCACTGACTTTAGCCATACACAGTATGCAACCGAAGGATTCAGTACTACTCGTACAGTATATATAGAAGATTGTGAAGTGCCGATAGTGGTCTGGTTGTCATAGCTCAAAAGGGTGTTAATTTTAGATAAGCAGTTATAATGTACTTCATTATCTTCGAGTTATAATCTTTTAAAATTCACTAACGCTTAAATTTCTGACTTACCCACATACTTTGCCATATTTCTTTACCCATTTCTCATAACTGGCTAATCGACCCTATACAAATGAACAATTATTATTACCATTATTAACTAAAACCCGTTAGTGGAGGAAAAACATTAGAATCTTAGGCCCACAGCATATGTATATACGCAAAACAGTGTTCTCGCAAGGATTTAACATCCAAATGGTACAAGTAGCAGTGCGTGCAGCAAACATTTGAGAGAATTAATTATTTACGAGGAGCGTGGTCAATTAATGCTTACCACACTCACATAATAGTCGAAGATCAAGAAGCGAAGAAAACTCGTGAGTGGACAGAAGACTTCATTTGAAACTTTAGCTAGGGAAAGTGATGAGGCCTTGTTTCCTCGTGGCGACAGTTTGCCAACCCTTCAGTTTGCTCTCGATTTCCATGGATAGATGTTCGTAATGATGGTATTTACTGTGTATATTGTAACCATATAATTGATGTTGTTAGAAGACAAACGCTAACAAAGATCTACGAAGAGTGCCACCCAGTGGCTTAGTGTCGGTAGATGCTTGTTCGATAGATTATGTAGAAACTGGAACTAATAGCTGTTCTGTCTGAAATATATTTTTAAAATTTCTACAAGATCTTTAAAAAGTAAAAATAGATATATAATCAAAATAATAACCATAATAATAGGCTGTTGTGTTTTAGGCATGCCATGACTACTGAATGCTGGACACCACAAAGCAATCACATGGTCAGGTTTTTTTTCATATATCTTGTTCATCAGTTTATCCGATTCGCATTCTCTATGTATTTTCCTTTTGATAATGTTGACAAGAAACATTTAGTTGCCATATAGAGTAAAGAGTCAATTATCAGGGATACGTTTTTTTTCATATATCTTGTTCATCAGTTTATCCGATTAGCATTCTCTATGTATTTTCCTTTTGATAATGTTGACAAGAAACATTTAGTTGCCATATAGAGTAAAGAGTCAATTATCAGACACCACCCATTCTCAGACGCTATTGCTAGAAATAAATGGCTACTGTGCCATCTGCTGCAACGACATCTACTCTAGTCATAAACCAAATCTCGTCTCTTACAGTTGCTTGACTGATTTTTTGTATTCAACTATTTGGACCATTCTGAGAAATCAATAATCGGCCACGCCTTTTTGTAAATAGTACAGTGTTTAATTGGAAGTATAATGTTTAGAATTTTTCGGTGAATTGAACTCTATACTAATTACAAAAAGGAGTGGCCGATTATTGATTGCTCAAAGTGGTCCAGATAGTTCAATACAAAAAATCAGTCAAGCAACTGTAAGAGACAAGATTTGGTTTATGACTAGAGTAGATGTTGTTGCAGCAGATGGCACAGTAGCCATTTATTTCCAGCAGTTCTATAAGATGTATGGATAGCTGTCCGTCAATATATTAATTTTTCCCGATCATAGGTGTGCCCAAATTTCATTTTTGCAAGCTTATAACTCCAAAACCAAGCAAGCGATCGTCATGAAACTTGTTATGCAGGGATATTACTTAGTATACTTTCTTACTATGGTGTAGTAATTACAGTTGCAGTGGTAGAGAGAGCGCAATAGCGTCCAAGATTGGGTGGTGTCCGATAATTGACTCTTTACTCTATATTAATTAAACAATTTTTGCACAATTTATATCATTATACACAATTTACACATACAACTTACCTCTTGTAAAATCTGTTTGGCATTACCAAAAAATGGTATCACAGGAGGATGAAGAATACCAAGTCTTTTGAAAAATTGATAAGGACGATATGCAAACCTATATATATAATTTATATATATAGATCTATATATAATAATTATATATAATATTATATATATATATATATATATATATGTAAAGAACGTAATAACAAAAATAATTAATTTATGCAAGCAATATGAAGTGACTTACCAGTACCAAGCTACACATACTATGACTACACATACTATGACAGTAGTACACACAGTAAATCCAAATGGAGCGATAGTAAAGATACCCAAGAAGTTCATCTTTTCCAACTGAACTGACGCCAAGTATCGACCGTTACCGATTACCGTTACCACACCTTTATTTTAGACACAATATTAATTAACAGTATATATATAGTGCTGGAAATTGGTAGATCTAGATACACCAATATTGCACCCAATATCGATTGGAATATCATTACTTGACAGGAAAGACCGCCCACTAATTGGCATGAAGAAAATACGATATCATACAAAACCAGTTGTAAGTTAAGTTACTAGGATGTCTTTAAAAAAAACAAATGCCTTGTGCTGAATGCACATGCACATAAGTACAAATCCATATCTGGTCATGATATCAATTATCGCTAAATGTGCTATATTGATATTTCGATTATCAATTACCAGCACTATTTAATTAACAGTGGTGAACCAACCTAGAAAATATATAGCAATCCCATAAAGCACCCATTTTTGCTGACTCGCCAGGACACAACTGATGGCTGATTTTTTTCGCAAAGAACTGGTCCATGAGACTGAAATTTTCTGTCCGGAGGATTAATTTTTTTAGGTTAACCATGACACTGGTATACCATCAATACTGATTCCCAAACTAGTACTCAGTATCCGCGTAGCCTGAGAAAATAAACACAACAGTCAACAGTGACGAATCAGTAGAGTATAGTGTTGTATTTCGATATGTCATCATGCAGTGAGTGGCCTACAGTGACCGAGTTGTATAAAACCAGTTACACCAGTGATATCTTTATCACTGGTTTTATGGGGAAATGTCTTCTAGAGAAGGTCTTGCATAGTGTAAACACTGCAGGTCATGTCTTTGTGCTAGTGAGGAAAGAGTCCACAGGAGAGAATTAAAGGCTCACCTGTGGTAACTATATTTTTGTGGTGTCAATTACCTTAATGTGTTTCATTATCACCTATTCAGTTGGTACTTAAGGTCAAGTATCTAGAACTTTTCTTGCCATGTGCTCTGATTGTAAAGTAGTGATTTTTGTACATTGAACAGTTGTAATCAGTTATCGTTCATTGTAAATCATTGAAGTTATTATATGACCAATGCAAAGGTAGATGTTCATTTTGAACTGCATGCCACATACATAGATGTAACATAAATTAATTTATAATTATAATTGTAATAATAATGTAAATACTATGTTTTCATTAAAATTCAGCACTAAAATAACAACTTTACCTGATTGCAAGGCATTTTGGTTAAAAAAAAAATTACAATTAAATATTTTTGTAATCCTCACTGACCACTCCCTACAATACCAAACTCTTGGATGTTCTGCAATACTGCATATTATTAGCTGAGTCATTGACAGAACAGTAAGTTTCTCTAATATAACATGTTACTTATTATGAAAGCATGACTGACCAAAAAATGGTGGACTTTTCTAAACTGACAATAAGAAAACTCAGGAATTGTGGATATTGTGAACTGCATTAGCTTTTGCAAGGTATGCATACATTCTTATATGACTATTTTGTAGCTGAATGATGTGTTTAGAAGATGTTTAAAGTATTGTTTCCGCATGACAGCCCGACTGACAGATGGACACCAATCAATTAATTCAATTATGTAAGTGTTTTATGTAATTATGTAGGTGTTTTCTATTGTCGTCTGCACTTCTAATTAGTCAGCTGGACTCACCGCTGAGTTTGCTTTACATATCATAACTATCTATAATTATAGTAATTTCCTTACCCACAAACAACAAGCAAAAGGCAGAGTGTCAGTCAACATTTTTTAGGATTCATTATAGTATAGTTGGTAACATGCTTTTGATTTTAATGAAGGTAACCTGACTAGCAATTCAGTCCATGTGCTCTTTGCTGCTCAATTTAGAGTTTTCTTTAGAGTTGCACGGTAAAGCTACTGAAGTTGTATATCATGTTTTCTTCGAAGGATGAATATACATCATTGAGATCTCTTAGTCTTAGTCCTGCTCCGTCTATTGTTGTTACTCCATCTGAGTCAAGCCACAAGGTTGTTGGACGTCTTAAGGAGAGTCCAGTGTGGAACTATTTTGTGTATAAAAAGAGCATTTGTCAAATTAAAATCGAGAATTAATCACGGGACCAAGTAACAGAACTGTGTGGTAACCTCATTAGTGGGAAATTTCCCAAAACATTAAATTTTATCTAAAGTTCATCTGGCGGAGTACCGAACATTGCAAACTAAGTAAACGATCATCTGGAGATTTTGGACAGCTTACACTAACTCAAGTCTTTTCAAAGAAATATTCCAAGCATGATGTCCAGTATACAGAGATTACTTGCAATTTTGGAAGCCTCAACAAATGTTCCAGTAAGTGTAGTTGAGGATCCTGAGTTTAGGTTTTTAATTGCAACCATAGATCCTAGATACAAACATACACTCTTACTTGTTTGACGCACAGTTTGTGAGCTTCTGCATCTGACGGAGTTCATCATACCTCGGGATTACACCTTATTTTTCCAGTAATGAAGATCATAAACGCCATAGGCCTACACTTGCTGTAATAAAAATGGCCATCCTTACAGCGCTGAAAGCATTGTGGAAATGTTTGAAGCTATCTTAGATGAATGGAGCATTGATTCTGGAAAAGTAAAGGCTATTGTAACTGATAACAATAGCAATGTGGTCAAAGCATTTGGTAATGATGTACAGGAGAATTCTGAAATGGATGAGGATGACCAAGCAAATTCTGATCTTGCAGAAATCATTGAATTTGAGAGTATGGATGATGTGGATTTGTCAGCTGAACTGGATGAATATGAAGATAAGGAAATGGAATATGAAATGGCATTTACACATTTTTGAGTTGTTTCTTGCATATGCTACAACTTCTAATACATTGCTTTCATAGCGTAGGAGGATTCTCAAAGCTCCTAAGCAAAACCAAATCATTGGTGAAAAAATTTAATAAATCTTTGAAGGCAACAGAAAAACTGTTTTCTGTTTGTATGATAGAGTGCATACTTGAGGTTAAGATTCCTTTAACAGCAGTTTTGGAGGAATTAGAGTTAGGCTTGGCATTAAGCGAATGGAAAAATCTAGAATTCTAGACATGTTTTTGAGACCTAATAGTTACAATGTGTATGTACTGCAAATAAGGTCACAGGCTGAGATTTGAACTTAGGATCCCCTGATTCCTGGTAAGTTACTCCAAGGGGGCTAAATAGAATGAGCAGTTCAAATATCGGCTGGTGTTTGCTAACTGCTTAATTTACAACAAATGCTAGCTTATAAATAATTATAATGAAACTTTAGAGTCAGTGGTCAGTTAAAACTTTCTTAGCCCCACGAAAGAGGTTTGTGAGTTCAAAAATTAAATTTTGAAGTGAATAACGATCTTAGTGAAGAATATTTTAGTATGAGTATTTAACAATGACCTCCATAATAATATTTTGCTTGGAATAGAAAAAATGTGTTCCTTGTTAGATGTGTAGCTGAAAGGAAATGATGAAACTTTCTGTTTAGAGAAATCATAATGGATTTTTCAATGTAATGTGCATGTAGTGATCCATTGTACTCAAATATACATATATACATATCATAGGTTAGGTATGTATGTATTTATAATGATATGAATTTTATATTTATTTATGTATTTATACGTGATCATGAATGCGAAAGCGAGTCATTTGCCAAAAAAGAATTAATGTTGTCAAACACCTATATTTAAATGCTTGTTATATTCATCGATTTTGTAAAGGTAGCCAACAAACTTCGGTATCCAGAAAGAGTAACTATTGCTCTACATAAGTTCCAAATTTAGATAGTTTCCTGTGCAAAATGGCCAAGTAACTAGCATTTAAATCTGACAAAATATTTCCAGTCACATCATGTGTATTTATGTATGTGTATTGCATGGCCACATCACTTCACACAAGGTTCTTTATGTGTTTCCTAAAGTGTTACATAATAGTTAGTCTCAAACTCAGTTACACAACCATTTACCTCTTTCCCCTCTCAGCAGTAAAATTAATAATCAGCAGTTAAATGGATTCAACAATGTTTTATTCCTTCTATAGTGGTAGTCATTATAGAATTGGTGAAGATCTATCTATAAATACAAGTGTTTTAATTTACCTGATGAAATAATTTCTGTAGTTCATTTTGGAAATATGCATAACAAAATACATATAATAATGTTATCATACTAATGATAATACATGTACATTAATATTTATGATGTATATACACTTGTGGCATATTTTATAAAATGATGCTACAACAAAATGTGCCTTTCTTAGCATTAATTAGATAGCATTTATCAATCAAATTCAAATAAAGGAAAAGAAGTTTAATGCCTTATCAAAATACCTAGTAGCTCTACTACATTGTTTATAACTACATGTACAGTTTCATAATTCAACGATTGCTGATTTTCAAGTGTATTCCATATAAAGAACCTTGACTAACGATAGCATAAACCTTTGGAACCTATAATGAGAAGAAGAAACACACAGATAAGTACTATACAAGCATCATATTGATGAAACAGTGTAGTACTGTATATACATAAAAAATATATATATTATATGTATAGCACTTTGATGCCTAACATCAATGGTACTGACAGTTCATATACAGGCGAACATAGCAGAATGTTTAGCACATCCAGTTCTATATTTTCTGAATGTTGTTTACAACACTAGAAAACAACGCGCTTACCTGTGAAAGAACACAAAGTACTTCATTCTTCTCCATCGAGGGCAACATCCATCAATTCAAACTACTATAAACCATTTAAAGCACTGGTTTTGCCTGTGCTGTACTGGAAAACATAGCACTAGGGGTGTGGTCTCGAAGCCTCATACAGCACTCAGCTACACCTCGTGCTGTATGAGTTTCTCGACCCCACCCCTCATGCTATATTTCCCATATAACACTCGCACCAGTGCTTTAACTAATACAGATACATATATATTATATATATATATTTATATACTTCAGTTTGTACTTGCACTGCATATGTGTCATAATTATATGTATTACTAGACATACATAATACATATATATGCAGATTAGCTTCGTGCACATAAAGTATGTATAATTAACTTAGAGAGTGAACATAAGCTTACTTACATAGACAATTTGTAAAATACAACAAACAAAGGGGATTATTAACATCACTCATCAGAACTCTCTTCATGAAGACACTGAGAAACAGCCTAGCGCTCAGAGCGCCTTAAATTCACATATTCATGATGAGAACGCCTCCTCTCCTAATCTAGCCTTCTCCTTTCACTTGGTGATTCTGTGCTACAGATCCACCTATGCATACCAGACCCTCCCCTCGTTTGAAGTTGGAAGGTCTGCCTAGCAAGACTACATTCCCTCTAACTCCAATAGTCACTTGCGTTAGACAGAAGACCTTGCAAGAAAGCCAGAGATACCAAAATCAAGCTCAGCTAGGTACAGGAAAGGAGCAAGGCAAGTGTCTAAAAGTAGTACAAGTCTTGGTATCATGACTTCATGTTTCGTTATGCCCACAAAAAATTATTGTTGTGTGAATTGTATTCCTGAATGCAGACAATATATATATATATATATAATTATATATATATATACGCTAGGTGAGATTCAACCTCTACACTGCATGATTATATGCCTCGTGCTAAGGCGCTGTGCAATTATATGCTTCACGCTAAGGCGGTTGGCAATTACTGTACTGTACTGTGCTGTACTGTACTATACTGTACTGTACTGTACTTTACTGTACTGTACTGTACTGTATTGTACTGTACTATACTGTACTGTACTGTACTGTAGCTATCTGCACAATAAGATGGATCAGATATAGATTAAATTTCTCTTTGCTAAGGTCAACTATCATGTGTTTACGAGGGTCACGGTCCTTCTTCCGTAACTGTTTTATTTCTCCTGACTCAGACAATGACCTTGCCCTTCATAGGGCAGGGTCACTATTTAAATAATCATATACTTTTACTCGTCCTCTTATGTTAACTTATTATTTCCATTATTATTATTATTACTATACAGTCCTTAAAAATAAAATTTAAAACAAAACAAAAAAAACTGTACTGTACTGTACTGTACTGTGTACCTTGGTATTATGTGCAGGGACAAATTTCATAGTCCTCATTATAGCAACCATTGCCATTCTGACCTCCATGGCAGCAAATGTGGTAGCAACACAATGACGAGGACCCATTCCAAATGGAAAATAAGATCCAGGGGTGTGTCCTTGTTTCTCTTCAGGACTAAATCTATATTGAATAACAAATAAAAGCAGAAAATAATAGTCAGACATCAGACAACTTCTGACCATTTAGCCTGTTTGTCTGAGCAAATCTCACTTTACTCAGACATTTTGTCCTAGCAAAAAAAAATAAATATCACAACAAAGAGTGAAATTTAAAGGAATGCTCTCACAGGAATAGTAAACAATCTTTGGCACTTGGAAATACATGTAACTACATTCTTGTCCCAGAATTTAATTTCAAAATCTGATTGGTTGATTTTATGATATGGCTGGAGTAATTTATATAGATTGCTTTGCTCTAAAAGTTGCAGTCAGACCAAACTTTGAAAGCATCTGATCAAACATCACTTTGTTTAGACATGTTGTCCTAGTAAATTTACAGTCTGATTTCCACCTCTGAAAATGTTATATCTAAATGCATTATCAAATGGCTCTGTGAAGTTCCATTCAAGTCCAGTTATATTGTTGTGGGATATCATAAAAGATATTGTATAACTATTATTATTACCAGGTTGGTGGTTTTGGTGATATTGTGATTGCAGAGAAAGTGGAACAGGCTGGATATCCTCTTAGCAGTGAAGGATTGTGGACACTAATTATACACAAAGAAGTCTAGAACAGTTGCTGCCTGTACAACTGTTCAAAATGTTCTAAAAACACTTTTTGCAATTTAATTCAACATATTTCCAATAAACCATGATTTACAATTGAAAATATTGATAGATTATTTTACAATGGCATAGGAAGATATAATGTATTGGGGGACAGGAATTTGATAGGAATAGCCGATGGGCTACGCAAACAGCCCAGGGTGAGTACTGAAGAATAATGCAAGTACCTGTATTAATTATGTATACATCAAAAAATTATATAGTACTATACTGATATTAATTACATCTGGTTGTACATAATTATACACTGTAAAATTAATGGGTTATTTTAACCATCATTTGGTTACATGAGTTTCAATTCCTCCTGCATAAGACTGTATAAATCAATGCTGATTTCTTTTCTTGCTAGGTAATGATTACAAGTAGTATTTCTTTTCATCTTGATCTATATTGACTAGTATAAGGTATACATGCCATAATAAAGAATACAATTTTACTATTATACAGATGTACTATCCATTGGGAATATAATGATTGTTTTAAATTTCCATCATAAACATGATCATTATGATAGTACATCCGTACTTCCCATTAAGAACATAATAAACATGTTTACAACGGAAAGTAAACATTTTCAATTAGAAATAATTTATAGTATTGGTCACTTAATAATAGAACATATGGAAAAGCACTATTAACTCATAACCAATCAAATTGGTTAGAACAACCAATCAGTTTTTACAGTATATAGCACGGTTAGTGACCTTTCTGGTCTAAATGACTGTGGTTGATCCCAATATTCAGGTGACATATGAATAGACTGTGTTGCAATGCTGGCAATGGTCCCTTTATAAAAAGGGACACCTTTAATAGTCACATCCTTCTTACAGTAACGCAAGAACCTAAAATGTGTGCATGTGGATGTAATCAAGCATGATACATTTGTTAATATTATAATATTATAGTTACTTCATTCCATACGTAGGCTTTTGTAATTGTGTAGAGGAGACAAAGAAAAGAGAGCCTGGCAGTGTTTTTGATAAGCTTATATGGCACACCATTGTCCCAAAAAGCTTCTTATTTGGCACTGCACAGCTCTCTCTTTGGGCCAATGGTGCAGTTAATTATGATTATATTGTCACTAGCAGCATTAACTCCTTGTTAATTGGCTCAAGATGTATTACCAATGGCAAACACACTAACCATTTTTGAGCCAATTTGGCCCACGCTTAAAAACTTGTCAAAACCTCTGGAGCCTGGTAAAATTGCATCCATTCTATCTTCTGTATTTGTGAAAATTGATCTTTTGCAGGTTTTAAGAAATGTTTATATTTACCCAATTGCTACACTGTATTTGACATATTTTTTTTAGAAATTCAATACCTAATAAGAAATCTAATGATTGATCATTCTGGCTTCCTATACGAACTTGACAGCCAATAATTAACGAATATGCATTTGATTGAAAATTGTGAAAACAATTGATTTTTCCAAATATTGTTAAGTTTTGAAATATAGAGGGATGTATAGATGAATAAATGAATAAACGGATACTTGTTTTAGATGAATAAATATTTACATTGGAATTGCTGTATACATTCTTAGAGCCTCTTGACAAACCCAGTCCAAATATTCAATTGCCTCTGCAGCTTCATACAGTGTTGCATCCTACAAATGGATGGATGAATAAAGACTTGATGACAGGATAGATAAATGAATGGATGGATGGATGGATGGATGGATGGATGGATGGACGGACGGACGGACGGATGGATGGATGGATGGATGGATGGATGAATAGATGGATTGATGGATGAATGAATAAATTGTTATATTATCAAACCTCATTTTCTTTGTAATATTCATCAATAGCTTGATGCAGCTTCTCCTGTTTATCTGGATTAGTAGCCAAGAGGTAAGCTATAAATGACAAATTATTACTTGTAGTCTCGAACCCAGCAATCATCATTTCCAAACATTGTCCTACAATCTCATCATCATGTAATATTATTTGTCCATTTGGTGAATTAGTGGCCTCCTCGTCATAACCGTCAATCACAGTTTGAAGAAAGTCTTTGCTCTAAAGTGCATAATTATGTAATAGTTTAGTGTTGTTTTAGTTAACTATAACTAAAACCCAGGCATTATGACTTTTAGTTAACTATAAATATAACTAAATTACAAGTCTACTGTAATACCTACAACTAACTAAAATGGAAAATGGCCAATAACGGGCACTGTTAGTTAGTTAACTAAAACTAAAACCCTTTTAGTAAGCCAAAAATTGTTTTGGTTAATTAACTATAACTATAACAAAATTGTGATAAACTGGGCATACTATAACTATGTATAACTTAAAGTGGTCATTATTGTCATACTAAAACAACACTATAATATATAGTTATAATTATATTGCACTCTTTGCAGTGTTTTAATGTGGCGGGGCTCAATAAATGAGCTCAATAAATGTCAAGATTAGATAATGCACGAATGAAGCAATGTAATCGTGCTTAATGTGCAATCAGGTGACTAATACATGAAAATGGGATTATAATGCTATGTGTGTTTTAATGTGGCACGACAGTGGGGCAGGTCAGGATTACGTAATGCATGAGTGCATTATGCAATTGAGACCTTTATTGGCTTGGCCCCACCTGAGTGCCCATATTAAAACACGTATTATACTTTGAAGAGTGCTGTAAGTGTTTTATTGCATAATCACACATGCATCACGTGATTGAAAGTGCTGACAAAATTAGAATGTAATTACTTTATATGTACTACTATAGTGTATAGTTTAATGTCATAAGGTTAATACATGATTATACTGTAACTCGATAATGAAGCAATACATTGAAATTTGACATACACAGAAAAAGAACGGGAAGGATAATTATATGAAAATGGTGCAGGTAAAAAGATGGTTGGATATTTCAAACTAAAGTTATGAGCATTTTCTGAGGACAAGGTGAACGTGAATGACCTTTAACACTTATAGCACTCTTCACTGCAAAAATAGAATTGTTAAAATACTTTGTACTAATTATATTAAAATACTTAAAAAGATATACGTACCAATTATAATCAATTATCACACCTAATATCTCATTAGATGCACCAAAAAGATTTGGAAACCTACAACGGTTTAATTAAAATATTTATTCTGCTTTTTTGTACATCTATTAGACAGAATAGGGAAATTGAAATTACAATTACTAAATTACAATTCATGTATATATCCATAACAACCTACACAACCAATTAAACAACAATTTCCACTATTCCTTGCAACTGTACTAACCAATAAATTAGTCATTTTAACAATTTTATTTTTGTAGTGCTTAAATAGGAACATCAAACCCAAATAAAGGATCCAAAGATGGTAACTTAGAGACAAACTTACACAATAACCATAATTATGCAATTGAAGCTACAAGTCTCTGTATTTTGCTCTGTAGCTACTTAATTATAGAGTTAGATGGAAGTGGTTAGCTTCATTTATGAGTTACCATTCCAACCCTGTTTGTATACTTTTTTTATCTAGGTTGAGCAGATTACCCCCCATGTAAACTTTCAATTTAAGCTCCCTACCTCAATTAAGTGTGTTTAAATTCATCTTATTTTTGTAAATTGAATGCCATATTTAACAATTAAGAAGCTCTGGGCTGCAGCTAACAGATCCTCCCCCTCAGTAAAAATGTAAATGCTAATTTCAGGCAACATGTGTGACTGTGAACTCAAGAATCAGAATAACAAGAATTTTCAAACATTTATAGTTTAATACTCACTATTCAGCCATTTTTGTATGTGGAGAAATATAGTTGCTCTTTATGGATACCAGACATGGGGTGAAGCACTTTAGTAAATGCTTGAGCATAATCTCAAGTACACAGTGAAGCTGTAAACTGCTCATCGGGTGAAAGTGCACAAGCTGAAGCACCTGCTTCAAGCTAAGCACATTTATAATAAAGCAATTCCAAAAAGTAATTTTTAGTGAATTGGATCATTGTAACATTTTATAAACATTATCTTTTGAAAAAATACTGCCTTGCATCGTTCAGGCCGAAACACCTTCCAGCTATGCTAAAAATTAGAATTTAGTTGGCTGCCTGGCTGAATATGGAGTTTAAATGTTATCGCACAGATGACTGAGTTTTGCATCAAAGACCACATTAGTATGTACATGACAACTGAACACAATGACTTCAGTATCAATGTATATATCACCTTCATAGATTCTGTCCTTCTTGCTTTCACTAAATTTAGAAGTATGTCAACTAAATTGCCCACAAGTCTTGCCAATTTAGTACGTTTTACAATAAATCGTAAAGGTGTCACAAGAAATGGAATATTTGCTGAAGAAAAGAAAATATCAAGTAACTTAAGATGACTCTTGTTTGAGTACTAAAAAACATGTTGATTTGTGTTTATTTGTTTCATGTTAGCAAGTGTGTGCTACTATGGGTTCAAGAAATTAAACCTGTAGATCATACAGAGGGTGAGGGGTGTGTGACATTAGGATTAGCTTTAGCTTTCTCCCTCCAGATGTTTGGATGAGAAGATCAGTTTTTAAGTCTCCCATCATTCCAACCTGTGTTCTCCATAAATATTATGTAATCTAAGTAAAAGTGGTTGTCACTGAGTGAGAATAAAATAGTATTTCCAGACTGAGAAATACCACTTTTTTGAGCAAAAGTGTCTGCAGCTTTGTTTCCTTTAAAGCAGGAATGCTTACAAATAAAATACCGTAGTATGGGTAATTTTCAGAGGTGCAAAATTTCGCGTTTTTATAACATTAGCTTTTAGAAAAAAATTTAAAAATTTTAATTTTCGCGATTTGGAATTTTAGCAGTACGACTGTACTGGTTAATTACGTGTGCAAGCAGCAAATAATTTCGCGAATTTAGATCTGATAGCGAATAACGCGAAATTTTGCACCTCGTGAAATAAAGCCATACTACGGTACATTTAAAAGCTTGTTAATCACCCATTTTTATGCAGGAAGATAACTAATCTTGGCATAGCAAAATAGTTCATTTTTCCTTAAAAATTGATTGGAAATGCTAAATTTAGCATTAATAAATTGTCCATTTTTTCTATAAAGATTTAGTAAAAATGCTAAATTTAGCATAAATCCAAAAATTGTCCATTTTATTAATTAATTTTAAAATTAACTGCTCTTGCTGGATAACAAAGTTAGTCAGCTTCTTGTAAAAATAATGAGTGAAGCATTTGATCAAAATTAGTATCCATAACAATTAATTTTCTCATCAACAAAATGTCAGATATGTATAATGATTTATATCCTCACATATAATGACTTCAACAATGTAGACTGCCGTTCGTTCAGTGTATGAAGTCAATAAGAAAGACAAAGTCTTTGCTATATGTTCTCCTTCTCCCTTGGTAATATTTAATTGACGACCAAATGCTGAAGCTATAACCGTTGACAATGTATAATGGCCAAATATGCTGTATAGGGAATAGAATGACAGTACTATTATAATAAGATGTATTATGAAGTAAATGTATCATTACAATTGCTGAAATGAATACTGCTTTTTTGGTGTTTGAATATTTGCTTTCCTTATTAAAAATAATCGCTTGATAAATTGTTTCTTGAAAAATATTAAATGATAGCTGTAAGTAGCTACTATAGATGTTTATAACAGCAATCACATGTACATGTAATCGTAATCACAACTAAAAAAAATATTTATAACTTTATGATTCCCTATAATTACTTTCCCATGGGTTCGAACTACCGTATAGCGGAAAAATTTCGAGGGGAAAAATTTTCGCGTTTTTCGTGGTTGAAGTAAATCCGCGAAAATTTAACCAACGAAATAAACTAGACCGCACCCGTACACGTGATATTATATTAATTATAGTCAGCAAAGTGCAGATAATATGGCGTTAATTCGTTATTTTAAACCTATTGCTAAGAAAGAAGATCAGGATCATGGGCTACCAGAACCCCGTGGTACACTTTCAAGGATCATACCTTCCTCTTCCATAGCTTCTGCAAACATGAAGGTGAGGGCGACGATGTTGTAACCACGAAAATTTTACCGCGAAATGTTGTTTATTAATAAATCCACGAAAATATTTCCCCTCGAAATTTTTCCGCTATACGGTATATATATATATATATTATTATATATTTATATGTTTGTGTCACTTGCGCAAGTATGTGTTGTATACATAGTTAAGGAAGTTACGCCATTCCAGGGGGGCTCGGTCAATTAATGGGCGTAGCACATAAAAAAACGCGCGTTCAACATAAGGAAGAATGTAAACTGTTGTATACAGCACAGAAACACTATAAAGATGATGCAGGAATCTTTAAAAAGTAAATATAATAAGTTGTTGAGTTTCAGACATGAGGAAGTCATCATTTAGAACATTTGAGAGAGTACTTCATGCAGTAATCAGTGTCTGTGCATTAGACTGCAGCCCCGCCCATTTACTTCTTCAGTCCCAGATTTCTAGTACACAAAAAGGTAGAGACACTGGTGCTCGGCAATGATTGATACATTGTCATAAAGCAATTATAGGGATACTTTTTCTCAATATATCTTGTTTTACCTCTTATACTTATTCTTCCTGTTATGTTTTGTGTATGTCAAATTCCTTTATTAATTGAGTTACAGTATAATCATGTATTAATCTTAAGGTGGCACTCAGGCAAAAATATGAATATTCATTAGTTCCTACTTGTTATTATATCTCAAGAACTATTTCACTTTTTTGATTCATTTTTGTACAATTTATATATCTCAAGATGTTTTAAATATAGATGAAATCTACAATGTGAGTAGGCAACAGGCAATTATGAAAGTGTAAGGTACATTTTTCTCCATCTGTGTAGTAGATAATAAAACAAAATGTGCTGTCAGCACTTAACTCACTAAGATCTGAAAACTTACAGAACAGATTTGCAATACAATCTCTAGATCTCTACCATATCGTGTATCTCATCGCTATAAATTATCAACGAAAAATCAGAGAGGAAAACGGCTCTGTATGATTTTAGAGTCACACCTCCTGAAATACTGTATGAAATATCATAGGCTATACGTTAAATAAGAAAAAAGAAAATTGTACTTTAAAAGCATGTGTTAACTTACCTAATTACAACCTGTGCACTTTAACCAGAAACCACATATGGAATTTCATTATCATAGTGTGTGTATACACATTTCTGCATACTTAGCTTACCGTAGACCACAAATATGAATGAAAAACGAAATTATGAATATCATGAATAAAACAGAATATGTTTAATGGGTACTTTTCAGACTTCCTGAGCGCCATCTTAACATTAAACTATACACTATATAAATTCATCACATCACAATTTTGAGGTAATCATGAATGTTAACAGACTTTAAATGACATAGCAGATTTAGAATTTTAAATCATCATACCTTGTAACTTCTATACTTTCTCCTGATTTAGCAAGATCAGCAAATTTATCATGTAAACTGTTACAACAGGACTCTACAAGAGGAGCCATCTAATAGAATCACAAATATATATCTAATATATTATGTCAGAACTAATGCTGTATTATTATGACAATAATGACCACTTATAGTTATAGTTATAGTATGCCTAGTTTATCACAATTTTAGTTTATTTATAGTTTAGTTAACTAAAAGTCGCAATGCCTTACTAAAAGAAGTTTTATGTACTAGTTATAGTTAACTAAAGGTCATTCACATTCACCATGTCCTCAGAAAAATGTTCATAACTTTAATTTGGAAGGACCAACAATCTTTTTACCTGCACCATTTTCATATAATTATCCTTCCCGTTATTTTTTTTGTGTATGTCAAATTTCAATCCATTGCTTCATTATTGAGTTACAGTATAATCATGTATTAACCTTATGAAATCACATCATAATTTAGAGGACATCGTGAATGTGAATAGACTTTAGTTAGAACACACCTACGAGTGCTATATCAGATTTATAATCGTCAAGTCCGAGGTCCATGTGCCCAAGTGCAAGGCAATTATAAATCTCTTATAGCATGAGTAAGCATGTTATGTAATGAATATATTTCCAGAAAGGCAAAACTACTGCAGCTGTGCGTAGCGTCTCCTAATGTTTTGTCTTAAGTTTATACCAGGTGAGTGTTGTAGTTTTATAGTTTGTGTCATCGTGGTTGATGGCAGGTGTTATATCTGATTTATAAAACCTGCGGTTACTTTGAAGTTTTGCCATACTGAGTTGAATTATTATACCTTATAAGTGGACTATTGTTTGAGATCTGTTTTTTAAATGAATGCTGACATCACTATATATATATATATATATATATATATATAGGTTTTCATACAGAAGTTTTAGTTCGTAGGGGAAAGCCTGATCAGTATTCATAAAAGCACCATCTTTTTTGCCCATTCAATTATATTATTACTCTGCTGCCAAACAACAACCTCTTTCTTGTTCTATATGCTGTAAATATGTACAGTTTTTGAATTAGGTAGTACTTTAAATTAGTATTAAACTTCTCAGGCCCTTGGTATGGGGGAGCCTACTCATTCCATCCCCCTCTCTGTGTAACACATGTACGAATTGTGATAAAACCATTAACCCTTTCAATGGATTATCAAAATTTGAAGCGCTTTATCTATAAAATGTGTTCTCCCAAACAACAACACATCATATAACAATGCTTTAATGTAAGTAACATAAACATGTTTCACTGGAAATTTATTTTCGCTTAATTTCGCAATTAATTGAAGAACACGTAAATAACATTACCCAGAAATGTATTTGCGTGTTCTTCAATCAACCGCGTGATTCATGGTGTGAAATACATCACTAATAGAACAGTTTTCTCTTACCTTGAATTTTTATGTCCACGAAAAACAATTAGCTATACGGTATTTTAGCATTATTATTTGATGTGTTTTTATGGCTCGTAGGGCCATCCCCATGATTATTTTCCCATGGAATTGATGTATGTTTATATATATATATATATATATATATATATATATATATATGTTTGTGGCCACTTACGCGAGTATGCATTATATATGTAGTTAAAAAAGTTATGTCATTCCGGGGGGCTCGGTCAATTAATGGGCATGGCGCGTAAAATAACACGCGCTCAAGGTCTACAGACCAGCAGAAAAAAAGCTGTGTAGATTACATAGAAACTGGAACTAATAGCTAGCTATTCTACCTGAAATATATTCCTAAATGTTCTACAAGGTCCTTTAAAAGGTAAACAGAGTAGATAATCACTACAATATAATAGGCTAATGTGTTTCGGGCATGATAAAGGTAGCCATGATTACTGAAGTTTAAAAAATGATATATAGCTCTTCCAGGATACCAAAATTTCATTGGCTTCTTGTACAAGATGGTGGAATGGCGAGTGATTAAAGGCAATCATTTGTGTGGGAAAGTGTTCCTTTCTGAAAACTATGCCCCATATTATTAAAGATTGCTTCATTTTGCCCATGGCTTATCAGAAATTAAAACCTTACTTGTTTTACTTTTGACACAGAGTAAGTTGGACTGATAATACGTCTAGCTCGTTTCCATGGCTCTCCTTTTCCTGTGATTAAGCCTATCTGATTTCTATGAATCACATCCACCACCCCTTGACCTTCAAACTGAAATAGAACAGACAATATGCAAGGATCATGGCATCATGCAGTATGACAAGAGAAAAATATTAATCACACAGTAGAGTATTGTAGTGTTTGGGTATGTGGTATAGGATTGGGTATGTGGTATAGGATTGGGCATGCAATTATTCATTTCAAACATTGTATAGTTATTGCATTGCAATAATCATATTACATGATTTTGGTCTGCCAATATTACTGCAATGCCAAAATGTTGCCTTATTGCGATATATATAGAATAAATAAGCAATACTGCAAATGTATATAGATGCAAAAATAGTGATGCACTGATAAGTTATTCTACTGATATTCAGATAAACACATAATTACTTTACACATGTACCGATAACCGATACCGATCTGGTGTTAAATATACCTTCTGGTTTCTGATTCTTTCAATGAAAATGAGCATTTTCTCAATAATTATGAGTATCATAGAAGCAATTAATGATGCTAAAATCACAAGAAATGACATTATTAGCACACGTCTTACAATATCAGTTGACATCTTTCAGTAATAACTGATACCGATACTAAAAGTATTGGCCGATAATGACCGATATCAATTACGGATCCGATTATCAGTGCATCACTAATGAAATACTATAACACTTAATCACATGCTCTCAAAACAAGGACCAGAATTATCCTAAATATCACCCAAGTATGTTGTGTTTCAAAAAGGTACAACAGTTTTATGAATAAAGACTCCGACACAACAGAACTTAAAACACTTCTTTAAACACAACTATAAGCACTTTTTGACAAAAGAAATATAAATTCCCTAATCCTTTTACCACATTAGTCAACTTTTATGGCCCCCGTAGGGCCATCCGTATGATTGCTTTCCACGGGGTTTAATATATATATATTTATTTATATTCTTGTGTCACTTGTGTAAGTATGCGTTGCATACGTAGTTAAGGAAGTCGCGTAATTTCGGGGGGCTCGGCAATTAATGGGCGTGGCGCGTAATAGAACGCACGCTCATGGCCTCGAGCTCTGCAGACCAGCAGAAAGAAAGTTGCTTGTAACTAAGTAGCTTATGCAGAAACTGAACAAATAGCCTCTATCTAAAATATATTTCTAAAGTTCTACAAGGTTCTTTAAAAGGTAAGGAGAGTAGATAATCAAAATAATAACTATAATAAGCTGTTGCGTTTCAGGCATGATAAAGTCAGCCATGATTTATACTGAATGCTGGACACCACAAAGCAGTCATAGGGATACTATATATCTTGTTTTATAAACAAGATATAATCAAAATACTCATTATGTTTAAAAATAATTTATGTATTACCTGCCACCTCAAGAAAATTTGGACTCTGTTTAAAGTTAGAAGTATAATTATCTCATCTTCTATATGATTGAGTTACAGTACAAGGCAATAAAAAGTCACCATACAGTACAGTAATTACTCAGAAGTTTCATTTCCACACTATATACAGTAGTTCGTTTTGACAGTAATTGGGTATACTTGTCAATTCAACACCACAGTAGTGAGACAGTAATTACTATACTATACTGACAGTACAACAAAGGTAATTACTGCTACTGTATGGTGATATTTTATTGATATATACTGTATATAATCTGTTACAACTCACAGCTCTATCCATAAATATATCAGAATGCTTCATCAATATTTCCTTAGCAATATCAAGATCAGTAATCAAATAATGAGGAACTCTACCAACATAGTATCTACGAAGTGCATATGTGTAAATATCATTGTCCATATGATAAATGTTTTATTTATTTATTAACCCTAGGTAAAGTGGAGGGTTACTGTAATCTGTTTGTTTGTCTGTCTGTCTGTTACCTAAAGCTCTCAGAAAACTAGAAGTGTTAGAGCACCAAACGAGGTACTGCCAGCTTCAGGACAACACAATAATATGAAAATGGGGATTTCTGTAGCCACATTGCATTGCCAAGTTATTACAATTTTTGTGATTCACGATTGCTATTTCGCCGCTTTCAGAAGACTTCTGGTAGTAAAGAGTACATGGAAACACAGCTCATCTTGTTGGAAAGCTATCGCTGTCGAATCACAGCTTGATATCAAGTACAATTGAAGTAGTGGGCACTACAATGTCGAGCTGGCTCTAAGCTTTCTGAAATGACGGTCACTTTCTAGCTCCACCAATTTAATTTCATGCACATGATTAAGGTCGCAAAAGCGTTTTCTGCTAATGCTGAGTTTCTAATACTAGGAATTATGAAGGACTGGAGTGTAAGTTGTATTTAACACACACCAGTGTTTTAATAAGCTCATATGGTGCACCATTGGCCAAAACAGTTTCTTATTTGGCACTCCACAGTACTCTCTTTTGGCTAGTGGCGCAGTTAATTATGATTATATTGTCACTAACAGCATTAACTCTTAGTTAATTGGTTTAAGATGTATTCCCAATGACACACACGCTAACCATTTTGAGCCAAACAGTTTCTTATTTGGCACTCCACAGTACTCTCTTTTGGCTAGTGGCGCAGTTAATTATGATTATATTGTCACTAACAGCATTAACTCTTAGTTAATTGGTTTAAGATGTATTCCCAATGACACACACGCTAACCATTTTGAGCCAATTTGGTCCATGCTTCAAAACTTATCAAAAACTCTGACACACACACATACATGTATATAATATAGTCTGCTATTATTTGTTCTTGTTTCCAATCACACCTCTGGCGATGGTTCTGCACTGAAAGTGCAATTATTTAATAAGTAAGCAGATGAGATAAACAAGCAAGCATAATTAAGCAAAATGTATGACTAGTAAAGTAAATGTTGAGACTAATATTCTCACTGATGAAATGAACATTAGTCACTACAAAATAATATTGTTTTAGTATGAATAATTTCTCACAATTTAAAGCTCTTGCTGTAGTTAATTAATGAACTAACAAATTGTTTGTGTGATAAAAGGTTTTGTTAGTCCTGCCTCACATAGAAAATAAACACTAAATTCTGATTAATAAGGCTGAAAGAGGAAAGTGAAAAATGCTGGTAGTCACTGGACATTGAAACCATGTGCAAGGCTACTGACTTTAGCCATACACAGTGGCTAGCCATACACAGTGGCTTCCCGGCATGCAACTGAAGGATTTAATACCACTCGTTCAGTATATATAGAAGATTGTGAAGTGCTGATGGTGATCTGGTTGTCATAGCTCAAAAGGGTGTTAATTTTAGATAACCGGTTATAATGTACTTCATTATCTTTGAGTTATAATCTTTTAAAATTCACTAACACTTAAATTTCTGACTTACCCACATACTTTGCCATATTTCTTTATCCATTTCTCATAACTAGCTAATCGACCCTATACAAATGAACAATTATTATTACCATTATTAACTAAAACCTGTTAGTGGAGGATGAACATTAGAATCTTAGGCCCACAGCATATGTATATACGCAAAACAGTGTTCTCGCAAGGATTTAACATCCAAGTAGTGGTGCGTGCAGCCAAAATTTGAGCGAATTAATTATTCATGAGGGGCGTGGTCAATTAATCTTACCACACTCACATAATTGTCGAAAATCAAGAAGCGAAGAAAACTCGTGAGTGGACAGAAGACTTCATTTGGAACTTTAGCTAGGGATAGTGATGAAGAAGAGGAAGTAGATAGGTCTACACGAAGAGGCCTTGTTTCCTTGTGGCGACAGTTTGCCAACCCTTCAGTTTGCTCTTGATTTCCAAGGATAGATGTTCGTAATGATGGTATTTACTGTGTATATTGTAACCATGCTTGTGCACAAGGAGTGGTAGAACTATTTTCGTAACTGAAGGATTTGTTGGAGTTTGTCGAGATCAGTTTTGTCATCACGAAAAATCTTCAGTTCACATATCTTGTGAAGATACATGCAGTGAGTATTAAGGCCGATTATCAACTCATCAGAGACTGGAGAATTTTATACATGAATCAACTGTTATCACTGCAGATGGAAGCAGTACATAGGCGTAGGAACCAGGGGGGCGGCTCAGGGGGTTGCAGCCCTCCCCCCCCCCCCCCAAAACCCCCCCCCAAAAAAAAACTTCAACTTTTCTTTTCATTACGATTAATACTGGGTGTGGTCTCTGCCCACTTACTGACTGTAACAACTCGATGAAGCAAAGAGCTTTCTTCTCTATTGGAAGTGGTAAGTTAAAACCATACATTTACGATCAACACTCTAGTGAATGAATTATAAGTCTATCATCGTGTCTTGTAGATGAGAACAGCAAACAATCAAGACTCAACAATTTACTTTTACTGTATGTTCATTCGTCTGATACAGATAGCCTTGATCTTAAGGATATTGCTCGACAGTTTATATCAGTTAACGATCATAGACTTCATTATTTTGGTAAAATATAAAAATTGAACTTTGTGAACTTTTTGTAAATTATATTCTTCAGTCACATGATTTAAAAAAAAAAAATTATGGCCATTATTGCGACTAATTAATTGCTTAACTTCTGAATTTCTAATTATTGCGCATAATTATTATTGTTGAGTTAATTAATACGTTTAATTAGCCACACCTCTCATGAATAATTAATGACCCGAACTTTTTGGCGGTGCACTTTGCACACTGCTACTCAGCCCCCCCCCCCAATTTTCAATTGCTTCCTACGCCACTGCAGTAGCTGATGCTCTGCATTGCATATATAGACAAGCTGGAGGATCATGTGATGGAGCTTCTGTGATGTTAGGTAAACAACAAGGTGCAATGGTGAATATAAAAAGGAATGCTCCACCAATGGTGGTAACACATTCTGGTGTAGCCAGACCCACTGCTAAAGGGTGGTGGGTCTGGTAAAACGTGTATACTAAAGTTGTTCTACTGGAATGCAATTAAGCTGCAGCAATTATGTAATCTCAGTAGGTGTTGTATAACTGTATACACAGCAGATGAAATAATCATTGTTATAAAATCTTTAAAGCTAACAAAGATGGAAGTTTACTGTTTTGGTTGTGGCAGTGTTTTGGATAAAAGTACAGATAGAAGGAAGCTAGTTTCTACTGCTGGATCATCAAATCGTGTTTTGCTTGTGTGGAAAACATTATTGTTGGAGAAAGTGCCAATTACTAGTGAAAAAATTAGATTACAATTGATGTGTAGTCTCCTGGAAGAATCTAATCTTTTCGAACCAGTCATTGAAGCCCTTACTACATCTGTTACAGCTGTCAAACATTCTCCAGGTGATAATAATGTTCACAACAGTGATAATCATATTCATAAACAAATAATAATTGTGACCACAATCACTGCACCATAGGCTGCAGTAGAACAACTTTAGTATATGCGTTTCACCAGACCCCCTCCCTTCAGTGGTGGGTCTGGCTATGCCGGACTAATTGTGGAGCTCATCGTCTGTCATTAGCAGCTTGCAATACTTCTAGTTTCACCTGGTTTTCTATGTTTGAGAAAACACTGCATACTATATATGGTGTTTTTCTAACGAAGTACTGCACACACAGCTAAGCTAGCTGAAATGTAGAAAGTCCTAAATCATCCCCAATATAAACTCCAGTCCCCAACAGAAACACATTTGTTGTCACATGAAAATGCTGTAAATGCTCTTAAGGAGATGCCACAGCAATTGGATTGGCAAAACAAATTTCTAGTGCACAGTTTGTAGCTACATTAATTGTACTTTGTCAGATGTTCTCAACATTCTTGAAGATCTTTCGTTAATATTTCAGCAACGTGGTTTTAACTTGCTATCAATGGAGTCTGTCCTGAAATCTCATAAATCATCACTGGAGTCTCTTCGTAATGATCCACTTTTAGGAGGCTACACGATACAGCTAGTCAAAGACTACTCTGAAAACTTAGAAGCTGTTAACACAGAAATGTTTATTACAATGTGTTCGGTATACCTGAATTTATTGCTTGAACATCTCGAAGCTTGATTTCCTGAATCTTAACAAGTCTATCTACTAGGACTTTTAGATCCTAGGAATTTTAACCAAGGTTCACCTACATTAGTTGCGGAGTTTGCAGACAAGCTCAACATTGACTCATCATGCTTGTGGAATGAATACATCTTATCGATGTTTTGCTAAAGAAGTTAGTCCAACCACACTTGAGCAAGCAGTATTAGTGATGTGGAATCCAACAAACAGGGAAGCAACGAAATGCACATATCCACTTATATCAAATTTGCTTGCTAGAATCTCTGTACTACCAGCAACATCAGCAGATGTTGAAAGAGTGTTTTCCAACTGTAAGAGAATAAACACTACTACAAGAAATCACCTAACTACATTTACATTACATTCTTTAATTCGTATTTCCATAGGTGCACAGTCCGTCAATCGAAGACTGGAATCCTACATCAGTTTTAAGAGGATGGCAGCGCAAGGGCAATCGTAAGATTATAGTCACTGAAGTTCTGTAATTTCATTAATTTTGTTCATTCATAATATAAGAATAATAAAAAACATTTTCAATAAAAATGAAAGAAGATGTAGGGATGTCAAAACCCAAAAAGCATGCAAACAAGGTTGGGAAGCTAACATAGGACCCAAAATCACCTCCATATAACCTTACATAAGTACTTACACTGCTATAAAACAAAATAGAAAGAGCTGTATTTATGTAGGGTTATATGGAGGTGATTTTGGGTCCTATGTTAGCTTCCCAACCTTGTTTGCATGCTTTTTGGGTTTTGACATCCCTACATCTTCTTTCATTTTTATTGAAAATGTTTTTTATTAGTGTGAATTTTTTGTAGATTGCAGAAACACTATATACCATTATAAAATCATACAATCATAAATGCATTAAAATGTGTTCATCAATAATAGTCAGTCTTTTGTATTTATGTATTGATTATCATTCTCTTTCACTTACAGATGATGTATATTCTCTATTTCACTTACAGCACTGTCTGCAGTCCTGCAAGAAGTTGTGTCAGTCACTGTGTCAACCGTTCAGTATTCCAATTCTTATCATAGTATACAATATTATTATACAATGGCTTTAATATTAATAATTATTATATTCATTATTATAAAAATGTATTTGCTCACAAATGTTATCACTATGCTTATGATTCCAATGTAACAAGCACTTCCACCTTTTTAGCTTCCATGTTCCGAGTACACGATTGCGCATGCGTAATTAAATTCCTCTTAAGAAAATGGCGTCCAATTCGAGATCAAATCTTTTTAGTTGTTGAGACTGTCTTCTTTCATAGTATTTGTAGATATCATCTCGATACTTGTAGACCAGAATTTTACTATAAATGCGACTGGAATGGTGCTAGAATCATTGTGATATTTCAACAAACAAAAAAATGATTTGTCTGAAAAATAATAATAATAATAATAATAATAATAATAATAATAACATGAAGATTTTGGCAGTTTTGCCACTCGCCGGTTCTCTACCTTAACGGCAATCTTTGGCCATCTAGAAGATGTTGGTAGTCATAAAAACACTAGATATGAATAGGTATGTGTGTATTAAAACCTATCTGTATATATTACCAGAGATTTCAGGTCATCACTTGCAATTGAAATGTATGGGCGGCCATTTTTTTTCCGTGCCATCCCTACATAGAGAGTACTACCGTACTCTCTGATTATCAGTTTTATTTTATGTCATATTTCAGTTTCTTTTTGACTTGATAAACACTCCAAATGAATACAATTTTATCACTTGTGAATTTACTTTTAAAAGTCTGCAATGCATATCCAAATGGTCACAACCTTTGAATTCTCCATAAACCAAATGGTACATGGTTATACCAAATGGTACCATACCATTCAAAATAACCCTAGTTAGAACTCTGGCGCAAATAACTAAAAAGATATGTGGAGAAAAAAGGATCCCTATGATTTTAGGGTTGGGCGATATTGACAATTAAGTTTTGCGATTATTGCCTAAAAGTGACTTAGGCTTGCAATTATTGCAATATTCCAACTACTCATTGATACTGTCTATGATAACAATAATGGGTTGATTTTTAAAAAGATGACACTTCTGATCCTTGTTTTGAGAGCATAAGGCTCAAGACTAAGTGTTATAGCATTTTTCAACTACGTATATTATATTAATTGCAGTAAGACAATATTTTGCCTTTGCGATAATAGTGGCAGTCCAAAATCATGCGATACAATTTATGCAATAATATACTGAATTATTGCCCAATACTACATTGCTGACTATGTGTGTGTGTGTCTGTTTCAGAAAACTAGAAGCAATAGCACAGATTTTACACAACACAATAATGTTATTTTTGTAGGCTATAGCGCGGCACCCCGCCACACTACTGTTTTTATGGCCCGTAGGGCCATCCCTTTTCACGGGGTTTAATGTATACAATATACATATATTATAGTCACTTGCGTGAGTATGCGTTGTATACATAGTTAAGGAAGTTGCGTCATTCCGGGGGGCTCGGTCAATTAATGGGCATGGCACGTAATAGAATGTGCGCTCGAGCTCTAGTGATGGGCGATACCAGAAATTTCCGCTTCGATACGATACCAAGTAGTTTGGGATTGAGTATCGATAGTATCGAGTACTGGAATGAGTACTGGAAAACTGCGCATGTTCAGTAACACGTGGCCACTGCCATGTGTTACTGAGCATGCGTAGTTCTCCACAATGGCGAACTATTTAATTATTATTATATAATTAAAATTAATAATAGAAAAATCAAAATAAATTTTAAATATAAAACGTCAGGAAATGGGTGTGGTAATGAATTATAACATCATAAAGTGGGTGTGGATTCGGTACTCAATGCCAAGACCAGTACTCGATACCAGGAATCGAAGCACTGGTATCGAATACTCGAGTACTTTGGTATCGAATCGCCCATCACTATCGAGCTCTACAGAGTAGTACAGATCAGGAAAGTTGCATGTAGCTTATGCAGAAACTGAAACTAATAGCAAGCTATTCTACCTAAAATATATTCCTAAAGTTCTACAAGGTTCTTTAAGGTTGTAGTCTTTTCCGTGGGCGGATGCTACTCCAATCAGTTTCTAGTCTTGCAAGCTTCTTGCTGCATACAATCTGGTTCCATTCTGTATTTTTTGGAAGCCACACCCACCCGGGGGTATAATTATTGGGCCTAAATGTTTTCACTGATAGTTTATTTTCAGATGGGTGGTGGAGGGGGCGGCGGGTGGGAAACAATGGCGGGGTAACTGTAGTTGCTCTCTGAGAAAGATCGGAGTTTGATAGTGTCTAGAAAGGTAAATTTTATGGTTTCAGTGAAAAGCTACAGAATTTAGCTTTCTTCAGCCTCTTGTAACTATAAAAGTAAAATGAATTTGCAGAAAACGGCTTCGTAACTTTTCTCAAAATACATCGTACTTGGTGCACGCCATGTATGGTGGGCGTGGCTTTCGTGGTTTTGTACTTATGTTAATTGGAAAAATGGAGATTTTGATATACGTTTTATCAATTCCAGGACACTATAAAGGTGATTAGAAGATATGAAGGTTGGTATTACATCCAATTTTACTCATATTATATTATATTGTATTTTGAAAGTGATTGGAGTTGCATCCGCCCACTCTCTAGTACCACCTTAAAAGGTAAGGAGAGTAGATAATCAAAATAATAACTATAATAGGCTGTTGTGTTTCAGGCATGATAAAGTCAGCCATGATTACTGAATGCTAGACACCACAAAGCAGTCATAGGGATACTTAAATTTGTAAAGCAATCATAGGGACGTTTTTTTCTCTATACACTTGTTTTTTTCTTTTGCAATTGCATATCATTAATTTAAAATGGTGGTGTTTTTTCAACGTACAAAATTGATGTAAGACAGTAAGGCTGTATTTCAAGAGATGAAGAGTGTCAGGAAAATTGCACAGAGAGTTGTCACTTTGAAATGGGTGGAGCTAATGGAGTTACCGGTCTACTTTTTTTTAGTCTCGTGTAGCCAACCCTTTCCACTCTAAACAAAGCGGGAAGGGTCTGGTAGAACTCCATTGTTAAAGTCGTCCAGTGACGTTACTGGAAGTACTTATGTTAAGTGGGTGTATGAGAAGTATTACTAAAATAGAGAATTGCTGTTTGTGTGATAGCGAGATTAGCCCAAATTTAAAAGGAGGCTGTTGAATGGAAGAGCTGCAGTTAAGGTCAGGGAATCTCTAAAAGGCTTATGTTTAGAAGGAAACTGACTCAGAATGTAGTAGGAATTTTATACTTAGCGAAGAAAGAGTGTTTGTCTGTCAAAAATGTAGCCAGAGCTTCTATAGCCCGTGGGTAAGCATAAAAATACGACACAAAAGCTTTTGCTGTTTCCATCTGGTTATCCTTCAACAACAAATTCTCTCCAGCTGTGGAGTAACTGCTATAATCCTTTCTATCTCGATGGTGTTATATCAAACACGTACTTGAAATAACTGAAACTACCGGAAATCTGGTAGTTCTACTGGACGACTAAAACAATGGAGTTCTACCAGACCATTCTCGCTTCATTTAGAATGGAAGAGGCTGGCTACGCGAAAGTACTTTTTGTTTTCCAGGGAACACCCTGCCACATAATTGATGTTGTTAGAAGACAAACGCTAACAAAGATCTACGAAGAGTGCCACCCAGTGGCTTAGTGTCGGTAGACGCTTGTTCCATAGCTTATGTAGAAACTGGAACTAATAGCTGTTCTGTCTGAAATATATTTTTAAAATTTTTACAAGATCTTTAAAAAGTAAAAATAGATATATAATCAAAATAATAACCATAATACTAGGCTGTTGTGTTTCAGGCATGCCATGACTACTGAATGCTGGACACAACAAAGCAATCACAGGGACAGTGGCGTAGCCAGATCTTAATTTATTAGCCTTTTTGTAAATAGTACAGTGTTTAATTGGAAGTATAATGTTTAGAATTTTTTTGGTGACCAGAAGAATTTATTATTTCCAATTGAACTCTATACTAATTACAAAAAGGAGTGGCCGATTATTGATTGCTCCAGATAGTCGAATACAAAAAATCAGTCAAGCAACTGTAAGAGACGAGATTTGGTTTATGACTAGAGTAGATGTTGTTGCAGCAGATGGCACAGTAGCCATTTATTTCCAGCAGTTCTACAAGATGTACGGATAGCTGTCCGTCAATATATTAATTTCTCCGATCATAGGTGTGTCCGAATTTCATTTTTGCAAGCTTATAACTCCAAGACCAAGCAAGCGATCGTCATGAAACTTGTTATGCAGGGATATTACTTAGTATACTTTCTTACTATGGTGTAGTAATTACAGTTGCAGTGGTAGAGAGAGCGCAATAGCGTCCGAGATTGGGTGGTGTTCGATAATTGACTCTTTACTCTATATTAAATTAATTAAACAATTTTTGCACAATTTATCATTATACACATACAACTTACCTCTTGTAAAATCTGTTTGGCATTACCAAAAAATGGTATCACAGGAGGATGAAGAATACCAAGTCTTTTGAAAAATTGATAAGGACGATATGCAAACCTATATATATATATATATATATATAATTTAATTATAATAAAGAACGTAATAACCAAAATAATTATGCAAGCAATATGAAGTGACTTACCAGTACCAAGCTATACATACTATGACTACACATACTATGACAGTAGTACACACAGTAAATCCAAATGGAGCGATAGTAAAGATACCCAAGAAGTTCATCTTTTCCAACTGAACTGACGCCAAGTATCGACCGATACCGATATACAGTTACCAAATACCACACCTATATTTTAGACACATCATTAACAGAAATTATTGCTCGATTGAACATCAGAGGAAGTAATTAATTACTTAAACTTCCACTAATTTGCATGAATAGATAATTCGGATATCATGTACTAATACAAAACCAGTTGTAAGTTTAGTTACTAGGATGTCTTTTTAAAAAAAAAATGCCTTGTGCTGAATGCACATGCGCATAAGTACAAATCCATATCTGGTCATGATATCAATTATCGCTAAATGTATTATATCGATGACGATTATCGATATTTCGATTATTGATTACCAGCACTATTTAACAGTGGTGAACCAACCTAGAAAATACTGTAAAGCACCCTTTTTTGCTGACTCGCCAGGACACAATTTTTCAACTGATGACTGATTTTTTTCACAAAGAACTGGTCTATGGGACTGAAATTTTCTGTCCAGAGGATTAATTTTTGGCTGACCATGACACCGGTATACCATCAATACTGATTCCCAAACTAATACTTGGTATCGTAGCCTGTGAAAATTGGGGACCATCACACCGGTATACCATCAATATACCATCGATACTGATTCCCAAACTAGTACTCAGTATTGTAGCCTGAGAAAATAAACATAACTGTCAACAGTGACGAATCAGTAGAGTAGTGTTGTATTTCGATATGTCATCATGCAGTGAGTGGCCTACAGTGACTGAGTTGTATAAAACCAGTTACACCAGTGATATCTTTATCACTGGTTTTATGGGGAAGAAATGTCTTCTAGAGAAGGTCTTGCATAGTTTAAACACTGCAGGTCGTGTCTTTGTGTTAGTGAGGAAAGAGTCCACAGGAGAGAATTAAAGATATTGTGTTGCCAATTACCTTAATGTGTTTCATTATCACCTATTCAGTTGGTACTAAGGTCAAGTAGAACTTTCCTTGACATGTGCTCTGATTGTAAAGTAGTGATTTTTGTACATTGTAATCAGTTATCGTTCATTGTAAATCATTGAAGTTATTACATGACCAATGCAAAGGTAGATGTTCATTTTTAACTGCATGCCACATACACATATGTACGTAACATAAATTAATTTATAATCATAGTTGTAATAAAATAATATAATTATGATGTTTTCTGAAGACATTTAGTTAACTAAAATTCAGTACTAAAATTGATTTAGTTAACAACTCTCCTGTTTTAGTACACAAGCTATACTAAATCTAATTGCAAGGCATTTTGGTTAAAAAAACTATAACTAAATGTTTTTGTATTTTTGTAATACTCACTGACCACTCCCTACACAATACCAAACTTTTGGATGTTCTGCAATACTGCATATTATTAGCTAAGTCATTGACAGAACAGTAAGTTTCTCTAAAATAACATGTTGCTTATTATGAAGGGCATGACTGACCAAAAAATGGTGGACTTTTCTAAACTGACAATAAGAAAACTCAGGAATTGCAGATACTGTAAACTGCATTAGCTTTTGCAAGATATACATACGTTCTTATATGACTATTTTCTAGCTGAATGATGTTTAAAGTATTGTTTCTTTTGGCATGACAGCCTGACTCAATTGGGTTAAGTGATTGGTGGTGTCCATCTGTCAGTCAGGCTGACTGACAGATGGACACCACCAATCACTTAACCCAATTATGTAACTGTTTTTTGTAAGTGCAATGTAATTATGTAAGTGTTTTCAATTGTTCTATTGTTGTCTGCTCTTCTAATTAGTCAGCTGGACTCAGCCATGAGTTTGCTTTACACATCATAATTATAGTAATTTCCTTACCCACAAAAAAAAACAAGCAAAAGGCAGAGTGTCATTCAACATATTTTAGGCTTCATTATAGCATAGTTGGTAACATGCTTTTGATTTTAGTGAAGATAACCTAATTCAGTTCCATGTGCTCTTTGCTGCTCAATTTAGAGTTTTGTTTAGAGTGTCACGGGAAAGCTACCGAAGTAATATTAATGATATATGGAGGGAGGGGGAGGTTATGTGTACTATTATATACCTAACAAACTGCACTCAGCACAAACAAAAGTCAATTTTAGGTGCCACCACTTAATGCCTACTTAATTAGTATTCATGTCACATCAAACCAATTTCCAACCCTACTATGGAATGATGAGATGAATGCTTGTATATCTAGATAGTTGCTTATTTTTTTGTTGTTTGACTTTGCACACTCACACATAAATGCATATACATTGTTGTGCATCATAATTATAATTAATTTTCTGTCATTATAATTATAGAGCAATTTTGACAATCTGGTTTACTGGTCAGATAATCAAGAAATTTTTTAGTGTTTTACCGGATTCACAAAATGCTAAATCGTCAGCAAAAGGTTTTTTTTATAATTTGGTATCACAACCTACAGCTATGGAGAACCTTGAAGATGGTATCATTCCTGTAAGTTAATTTGATAGCATGTGTATATGAGAAAACACAGCTTTTTACCAACTAAAAATAATAAAAAGCATTATGAAATTTAAAATGGTCACTACTCTCAAATTAAAACAACACTCAACACTCCGGATACAATACTAATGTAGGAACACAATTGAGTGGAGGTCAGAAACAACGAGTAGCCATTGCACGAGCCCTAGTACAAGATCTCAAGATCTTTCTTCTGGATGAATCTACATCAGAGTGAGAAAATTGTTCAGGATGCTCTAGACAAAGCAAAGGAAGGTCATACTACCATTATCATTGCTCATCGACTATCCACCATCTATAACTCAGACTGCATTGTTCTACAAAACAGTTCAGTGATTGAACAAGGTACACATGCTGAGTTGTTGGCTCGTCAAGGACTTTACTATTTCATGAATAATATACAGAAACAAGAAGCATAAGTGCATGACATTATGCATCCGTTGCTCCAATCCTCCAATTTGATTACTCGTATGTGTACAACATCTAGCAGTGTGAAATGTTTTATTATTCAAAAACAGGTTAATTAATTGCATTATTATTATGGCTAATCAGTTTTGAATTAAACAAAAATTAATAATTACGCGCTGGCGCCGCGCCGCCTCTGCCAGACTATCGCATGACAAGAATAAGTCAACTGCACATGCGCACGATTTAACTCCCACGCATTCAAATCATCGCTTTTTCTCGATATGCAACGCAGTGAGTGGCCTACAGTGACCGAGTTGTATGCTGATCGTGATATCTTTATCACTGGTGCATCTGGTTTTATTGGGAAATGTCTTCTAGAGAAGGTCTTGCGTAGTTTAAATACTTCAGGTCGTGTCTTTGTGTTAGTGAGACCAAAGTCAGGAAAGAATGCACAAGAGAGAATTAAAGACTTGACCAATGCAAAGGTAGATGCTCACTTTGAACACATTAAGTTATACATTAAAAAAATTGAACTGCACAGATGTAAACATAATAAATTTAAATTATATATATTATTATATAATTATGTTTTCTGAAGATTTAAAATGAATCTATAAAAAGCTACAGTACAAACAAAGCTATAATTATAACTTAAGCATGTGTTTATAACCTATAGCCTCTGTTTTGCAGTGATATTGGGCTAAGGATACACCCCATGCATAGAAGAGTGAAATAGTGTACTTAAATCCCCAATACGTTCTATACTCCTCTTCAATAGAAAAGTATATCCTTATTAACTGGTATAACTCATTAGTATTAACAGTGATCCTTTATACCATACAGTTATTCACGAATCTACGTATAAATTCACCAGAAGCTTTTGATCGCATTGTACCTGTAGCAGGAGACATTAGTAAGCCAGGAATTGGAATCAGTAAAGAAGATGAAAATATTCTAGTGGAAAATGTCTCTATAGTTTTCCACCTGGCAGCTACAGTTCGATTTGATGCACCACTGAGAGATGCCCTGCAATACAATGTTATAGCAGTAAGAGACATTATCAATCTGTGTCATAAGATGAAGAAGCTTAAGGTTTGTTTGAATCATGTCAATTATCATAATTATATAGACAACCCGAAATTTATAAATTATGGACAGTATTTTATATAGCAACTTATTTAAAATGTCTTATAATATAATAACTTGGGCTGGGGTATTTTTCGGTGTTAAGTTCAAGAACCTAAGATTTTTAGGGCTATAGAATGGCAAATCATCATATATAACCACACTACAATATCATTCCATTAGTCAATATCCTAGCTCTTAACCTTTATTTATCCTATAAATTATATAGGCATTAGTTCATGTTTCCACTGCATATTCAAACTGTCCTATAAAGAACATTGATGAGATAATCTATCCACCCAATGTAGATTACGAAAAAGTACTCGATCTATTGAAGTAAGTTGTGTGTGTGAGTGTGTTTGTTTGTGAAAGTGTACAAGCGCCGGACCATCGCCCACATGGCAAAGTAATACAAACTACAATTTTTTTCTAAATATGATAATTATTATGCCAAAAGATTAACTGTTCATTTGTATGATCACATAATGATGAAAAAGTCTACTTCAGATGGTTTAATTTATATGTACAAACATACAAAGTAATAAAATTGTACTGGCATGTTAGTTTGTATAATTATAATAGTGGGAGAACTTATTAAGTCCATTCGCAAAAATAGAAATAGTACTATATATTTTCAATAACGTTAGAGAACAGTCACAACACATGCTGAGGACAGTGTCAGAAGATGGATATTCCTCTCCTTTCCACAACCTCTCAAGCAGTACAACACTTAGAACCAGGAAAAGAAAAAGGTGCCCAGATACCTGGAAGAAAAATGTAGCTGAAACCAAACGGGGCCAGAGGAGACGAATATGTCTCTTCATTGTCTGGAAAAAACGTGGAAGCAGCTTAACAAGGTCCTCCATGCTTGTGCAAGCAAAAGTGCTTTGAAAACATTCACAAAGACAGAACTGTCGAGGATATTCACCTGTTTCTGGCAGTTAGGTGATAAAAACATTCAGGATACATACCTCGATGGATTGATTAGAGTGAGAAAGATTGAAAGGCACAGGCCTCAGAAATCTCACTACACTCCCCGATCTGTTACATTTGTTTATGTAGTGAGATTTGCACTATTATGTTTTTGTCCCTTTTCTACTTTCTTTTTATGGCCCACAGGGCCATCCCCATGATTGCTTTCCATGTGGTTGAATCTACATATATATGTATGATATAGAGTAAATATTTGTTACATTTGTGTTGTATACATATTTAAGCAAGCTCCGTTGTGGTGCGCAATAGAACCCCACAGAACATCAGGAAAATAACTGCCTGTAACTTGCATAGAAACTGGCTGCTCTAGCTGAAATACATGTATATTCCTAAAGTTCCACAAGTGTAATTAGTTTTTCACACCATGATGATGACCCTGGGGGAGTGACCACATGTTTGAGCACTGTAACCACTAAACCACATGTTATTTAGTTTTCCCTTTTATTGTGAAGATAATAGTGCCCAACTATTGCATAAAGTCCATACACCCTCTAAATGAGAAATTATAAAACTATCTAGTAGTATACATACTTGCACTGAATGTGTTTTTATTACAGGTCCGTGCTAATAGAAATGAGCTAGTGGTCTGTTGTTAAGCTTTTATAAGTATTCATGGTATCACATCTGGAAGGGTCCAGCACTTGGCTCATTTTTCCCAAACATCACCAACGCCTCGTGTTGATAAACGGGTGGAGCTGGGCAAAAGTAGTAATATCATTTTCACGATTGATAGTGAAAACAAGTGTATATAGAGAAAAAAACATCCCTATATTTGCTTTGTGATTACTATGTATTAAGCATTGCTGATGGCACTAGTGTCTCTACCTTTCTGTGTACTCCTGGGGCCTGAATACGTAAGTGTAAGCCTAATTGCAGTCTAAATACACAGATGTCTGATGAACTGACTGAGGTACTCCTTCAAGGTTCTAAATGATGACTTCCTCGTGTTTGAAACTCAACAACTTATCATACTTACTTGTTAAAGATTCTTGCATAATATCTATACTGTTTCTCTGCTATATACAACAGTTATTAGCAGTTTTACATCCTTTCTGAATCTTCCTGGCTGGTCTGTAGCTGAAACGCGCGTTCTTTTACGCGCCACGCCCATTAATTGACCGAGCCCCCGGGAATGACGCAACTTCCTTAACTACGTATACAACGCATAGTCGCGCAAGTGACACAAGAATATATATATATATATAATTATATATATAAACATACATCGAACCCGTGGGAAAGCAATCATAGGGATGGCCCTACGGGCCATAAAAAACATCCCTATGATTGCTTTACAAATTTAAGCGAAGATAAAAGTATCCCTATGACTGCTTTGTGGTGTCCATCATTCAGTAATCATGGCTAACTTTATGATGCCTGAAACACATCAGCCTATTATAGTTATTATTTTGAGGCTTTTAAAGAACCTTGTAGAACTTTAAGAATATATTTCAGGTAGGATAGCTGGCTATTTGTTCCAGTTTTTACGTAAGCTACACAGTTTTCTTTCTGCTGGTCTGTAACGTAGAGCTTGATCACGCGTTCTTTTACGCGCCACACTCATTAATTGACCGAGCCCCTGGGAATGATGTAACTTCCTTAACTACGTATACAACGCATACTCGCGTAGGTGACACAAGAAAATATATATATAATTATATATATAAACATACATCGAACCCGTGGGAAAGCAATCATAGGGATTGTCCTACGGGCCATAATAAATAAATTATAATATATATATAATACATTAAACCCTGTGGAAAGCAATCATAGGGATGGCCCTATGGGCCATAAAAATGTCACAAAAGCGATAGTATCACAATAGTAATGTTAATTTTTTGTTCTATTAAGATTACAATCATTATAATTGTATAATTATGTGCAGAATGTTTTAATATTGCTTTACAGAGGCTAATTAGATTAATAATGTAGAGATAAACTGTAATATGTAAGTGATACAATCAACTGTTACTAAACTAATTGAGCTTTTCAGCAAGGAAAACAAGCTGAGTCTGGGAGTAAACATGCTCTTTTTCTATTGACAATGTGACAAGATAAAATTTCATGTTCAAGGTATTTCCAGAGCATTTAGAATTTTGGGACAAAGTTTACAATGAACATGCTTCCTGCTTTTTCTGTCTTCAATAATTTTACCACTATAGCGCTTGTCAGTGGCAACAATTCTACCGATCTAGCACCAGAAGACGAAGACGGTCCTTCACATGTGGTTGAGCATGTGTGAACATC
Source organism: Petrosia ficiformis (assembly GCA_947044365.1). Classification (NCBI taxonomy): domain Eukaryota; kingdom Metazoa; phylum Porifera; class Demospongiae; order Haplosclerida; family Petrosiidae; genus Petrosia; species Petrosia ficiformis. The sequence continues at coordinate 1,946,465 of OX345646.1, read as the reverse complement.
TTGCGCATGCATATAAGTATCACGTGACTGCACGATAACGACTATCGCTATCGTGATAGCAAATTTGTATTGCGAATATCACCCGGTTCTATAAACAGGGTAAACAGCCGAACAAACATGCAACATCAGAGGACATCAAAAAGCAAATTCGATCACACATAAATCTTTCCCGACTATTGCCTGTCATTATGGAAGAGGAAACATGGCCAAAGGAAAAAAGTTCCTCTCTACTTACCTTTCTGTTGCAAAAATGCATCAACTGTACTTAGAGAAGTTTGAACTAGAAGCATCCGTAATTGGACCCCAAGTAACTATAAGTTTGAATTTTTTTTAAGGTGGCAGGTAGTGCATAAATTATTTTTAAATGGCTATTTTGATTATATCTTGTTTATAAAAAAAGATAACAATTCTACACTTACACTTTGGCTAAAAGACACATGGTCAAATGTTCTGTAAAATGATAGGGTCTTCCCGACAGTTTAAAAGCAGGCGACATTGGCAATGTAATCGTTTGTCTGTATGTCTATTCCCAAAATTCCAGCAAACCTATGAAAATTAGCACTTTGAAAATACTACCAGTAGACTTCAAATCATACAAGGATCAAAAAGAACAACAGGCTTTTGCTAAACCTTTCTGATTTAAAGTTATGACAATTTTAGTAACTCACGATTGCCATCTCACCACTTTCAGAAGACTTCTGGTAGCACAAGAGTACATGAAAACACAACTCATCTTGTTGAAGGCTATCGCTGTCGAATCACAGCTTGAAGTCAAGTAAAATTTAAGTAGTGGCTGGTACAACATCAAGCTGCCTCAAAGCTTTCTGCCATGACTGTCAAGTTCTATACCCATTCATTTCATGCATGTGATTTAGGCCATTTTGAGTGTTTTCTAATTTTTTCTTGATTTTAACACTGCGTTTCTTAATTATGTTTCTTAATTATGTGTTCTTGGTAGGACTTGGAGTGTAACGCACACACACATATATAATATAATCTCAGTATAATAGTTATTAGAGTCAAGTATTGTCTTCAATTATTTACTTGTGAGCAATCATTCTTGTTTCTCAATTTCATTTCAACACTTGTGGCGAGGGTTCTGCACTAAAAGTGCATTCATTTATGCATGTAATTGTTATGATTGGGCATTTTGTATTGCATCCCTTTCTTGTTTATCTCTTTTTATTCTTCTCTCAGTTGGATGACAGATGAGCAACTGGAACTTCTAACTCCCTCTCTTATTCAAGACTATCCTAACACATATACATGGACTAAGTCATTAGCTGAATGTCTGTTACAAAATGAAGCTAAAGATCTTCCTGTAGCAATCCTCAGACCAAGTATTGTGGGAGCTGCCTACAAAGAACCATTACCAGTATGGCAAACATATTGGGATATATATATATAATGATGATTTCTTGAATTAATGGAATACTTTTATTTATCGATGCAAGGTTAACAAGTTTGATGAAATGAACATTTACTCTTCATGCCTTTACATAACTCAAGCATACAGCGTCCTTTTCTTTATATGGCTCGAACAAAAAAACACAGAATTTCATGCTTGGTAAATTTATATTAATGCAGGTGCAAACAGTTGAAAATCCTTAAAGATGTATACGACCTGTAGGAGAGCCTTATGTGATTTACAATAAGTGAGCAGACCCTGAGGTTAGATACAGCCCTGATTTGTGTGGATTGACATTAAAAAAAACCATATGGTACACATAAATCCCCTGAGTACAAGTTATATAGTTGATGAATAATATAATATATTCATCAATCCACTTGTTTTGCTTTTGAACAGGGATGGATAGACACCATCCAAGGAGCTACAGGATTATTAATTGCTGTAAGTGCAATAGAAAACACATCCAGTCCATTATTACTTGTCTTTTTTTTCCTAGTTTGGGAAAGGTATCCTGAGAGTATTGTGCTTCTCTCCATTTGGAACACTTAATTTAGTTCCTGTTGATTATGTCAATAATTTTATGATAACTGTTGGATGGATCACTGCACTGAAAAGGTGTGTGTGTTTATGTGTATACACACACAGCATGTAATGTCATTTATTCCTCGTACACAAAGCTATATACCCAGATTGTAAACAGAACATTCTGTGCAAATATTACATATTGCTACTTTCTGTATAATATTATTTTCTCACATCATACAGAACCTCAGAAATTGTTGTCTACAACTATAATTCTACACAGAATCCAATAGACTACGTTACATTACGTAAGAGTGCAAACCTAAAACTGACTCCTTAGTTCTGATTTCCTTATTTGTTTCTCCCACCTTTGTTCTTTTTACTCTCAGATAAATTGGTAGCAAAATCATATGATGAGAACCCTTTTGATCAAATCTACCGTCGGCCTCATACATACTTGATTCAGTCTGTTTTGATCTGGCCATATCTTCATTTTGTTATGCACTGCATTCCTGGTTATTTTGTGGATATTCTACTGAAACTTTCAGGACACAAACCAATGTAAAATGTCTTGTATTGTACACAGTTTAAATACACCTTAATGTAGGGCCACCAAGAAAGGGGGAGGGGGGGGGGGGGGGGTAGGTACGGTAAAAGGGGTGATTTCCTTGCCCCCTCCCAATGTTACAGGGCCCCAAAAGTGCCTAAACATTGACATGATAAAGAACCTCAGTTTGTCCTTTGCCCCGGGCCCAAGTCCTCCTAGCAGGCTTGACTTCATCCATATATAGATCAATATAGATCAATGCTATTTCTTTTCATATAGAATGATTAAAACTTACCGGAAGTTGTACACAGCTATTAATGTTTTGTACTATTTTGCCATGCAAAAGTTTGTGGTATGTGTCCTGTTATATTTGTATTTCTGTCCATATTTCGTGCATCAATAATTACCTAATTGTCATTATAATTATCCTGTTACATAAATTATGTCTCTTCTTACTCAGTGGTCTCACAATAATTATGATACTTTACTGTCTCTACTTACAAAAGAAGACAAACAAATGTTTAATTTTGATGTAACAAGTTTTGATTGGGACAAATATATTAGTGTTGTTTGTATGGGAACAAAGAAGTATATCTTCAAGGATGACTTGTCTAATCTACCTTGTGCTAGGCAAAATATTAAAAGGTGCGCACTATTTATTATTTATGCACTGATATATCAAAATGATTGTTATTACCACTTTTAACACCATCCATCCATCTACATGTTCCTGTGTATCATCATTACTTTATGCAAAAAAAAGTATTATTCCCAATATTAATGTCATAATAGCTCTTCTGTTTTTTATTATTCATAATTTAGACGTCGTAACATTCGACGAACATTTGACTTCATCATCTTTCTGCTAGCTATTTATCTTCTCTATCGCTATTCCCACACTGCACGTGAGATCTGGTTCAGGATACTGGGAGTATGTCTTAAATTGCTCAATAAACAGAAGCAAACAGCACAGTGATTACAGTATTTATTTATTGAATTTAGCTTTTTCTTTTTTTAAAACAATATAGATATGATTATCTATTGACTTTATACATTAATTTATAAGTAAAGAATTTGATTTGGGGATAATTATGAATGTGATGTGTGTATTAGTGGTGTTATAACTACAACTAAATCTGAAGGCATTGCAACTTTTAGTTAACTAAAATTCACAAGAATGCCTTAACTCAAATGTAACCTGGATAACATCAACAGTTACACAATTGAAGATATTCAATATTCACATAGTGATTATAACAAGATTTCAGTGTATACAAATTGCAGTGGAAGAACAAATAAAAATAATGACAAAGAATTTATAACTGACCTGAATTCATCAATCTTAGTATTCCAGGTGTGAATACACTTACAGTTTTAATCAATAATAATTTTGTATCTATAATTTCAATATTTTCTGTTCAATGTCAAACTGATGATAATAATCTCCATATAAACTAAAATTATAATTATCAGCGCCCATAAATTTCAATTGCAAGTGATGAGCTGAAATCTCTGGTAATATATATATAACCCTACATAAGTACAGCACTTTGTATTTTGCTTTATAAGTACTTATGTAGGGTTATATGGAAGTGGTTTGTTAAATTGTGGGTCCCACCTAACCTTGTTCACATGCTTTTTAGGTTTTGGCATCCCTACATCTTCTTTCATTTTATTGGAAATGTTTTTATTTTTTATTTTTAATAATAACGTGTTGAACCGATTTTTATTATGAAAATAATTATGTTCTATTTTTCAACTGAAATAATTAACTAAAAATATTATTGGCTTACGAAACCAATTACTGCAACAATTCATTATTTACTGCTTGATAAAGAAATAAGGAAACTAATAATTATATAATTAATACTATTGCAGTGCAGACCTTGTACTAAAATGGCACTATTTATTGATTAGTCAGCAAGTATCAGTAAAGCCTGTCTCATTTCATCATACTCTTCTTCAAAATCTTTGGATCCTTGATAGATTTTTCTTTCAGCTTGGAAATGTTGCGTATTACATTTTTTAAATAGAAGTTTTTTCAAAGATTTTGAGACTAAAGTGATCACAAGTATGCAAAACATAACTGATGTTAGTGAGGCAATGGCGTAAGGTAAAGTTTGTGAAGGACTGTTTTGGTCTGGTAACAGTACTATTACTAAAACTATTTGTAATACGGAAAGGAATAAACAGAATGAATCCAACTTATTGAGGCTGTTCTTTCTAAATGGTTTCATATGAGCTTGTACGAGTGCCAAAGTGATTAATGCTAGCACTTGAAACAATAGCATTAATGAAATATCAAAACCTCTCATTGCTGTAAAGACTATATATATGTATACAATAACCATTGTTCGTAAACCAAACCAATATCCAAGATTGTGTTTATATGGTCCATGGAATGATTCTATGAATGATCGAAAATGATTAAAAGTTTTCCATCTCAAAAGGTAAGCACCAAAAGTGACAGTTAATACGTATGGAAAAATGAAAAAAACCAATGTTAGTACAGCAAGTGAGAAAAGTATGATATGTTCTTTGTCCTGTAAGTACATATTACCATCTTCGTACCAGACTGTGACAGTATCATTCATATCTGTTTTTACTTGTACAAACACCACTATGTCAATAGTAGTGATAAGCAGTTTTGAGAAGGAGAAGTGAATGAGTGTTGCTAATACTTGTACTGATGAAGTGGCTGTCTGATTTGAGATCCAAGTAGAATAACGGCTTAATATAATGAAAACAATGACAATGGTCCATAAATAAATAGGATACAGGAACTGTAACCCAGTCTTTATTGCTGTTGTCATTCCATCGTATAAACACAATGGAAACCCAAGGTTGAGATTCATGAGTGAGACAAAAATTCTCATTCCTGATATAAACACATTATCATTTTGAAGGTAATCGATAGTTGAGACAGCAATTATATTATTTGTGATTATGACACTAGCCAGTGGTCCGTCTGTTAATGTGAGTCTGAAGGAAAGTAGAATTATCACGAGTATTACACCAATAAGAGCATAGAATATTAAAGTGAATAGCCAGAAGTTTGAGCAATGTTTACACTCAGTAGTACCGAATAATGCACTCAAGTTATTGGCACATTTTCCACAAAGAATTCCAGATTTTCCATCAACACATATAGAGTTTTCAATATTTGATACATTAATCTCCTTTGCAGTTGATTTACAGTTTCCAGGTGGACAAATGTTAGCGAACCCAAGCCTTGAAGTATTGGAAAAAGTCATTGTACCAAGCCATGATGAAATGGGATGTGAAATAATCAATGAACTAATATTACACTTAGCATCTCTGACTACATTAGTAATAAATTGATCACACACACAAACTCCATGAGATAACATGAATCCAATTGGACATGGATATACATAAAGGTGAGCAGACAAACTTGGTGGACTTTGTGGTGTTGCCAATTCAAAAAATCCATGTTTCACTTCTGTGATGTTTCTACTTTGAAAATTGTATGTAACAGCAGTACAGTGAGACCCAGAAAGAGCTACCTGTGCTTGGCCCTCTTTCAGAGTCAATTCGTCTTGTGACAAATGATGACTGGCATAAGGGTCAGCAGTAACAGAAGCAACAACTGGTGAATATACTATCATTCCCATAGCATCAACTGCTGCCAAATTCAATGTCACCAATTTACCAGGATATGTATTAATGATCTTAATCACAGTCCCAGGTTTTACGCACTGTATTTCAGGTTTACTGCCAGTTGAGTTATCACAGTAACATATTTTAACAGGTTCAGAAGACACCTGCTGTATGCCATTAGCTGATACTGAAGGCATAAATGTAGCATTCAAAATGTCATTAATATTTTGGAAAGCAAGACTAGGATTATACTGTGAACAGTTGTACAAGGGAGCAACATAAATACTATTACCAGCCAAACCTGCGGTATTGTTAATGAAGTTCATGCTAATATTTATGTCGTTAATACTTGAGTTATTTATACCATATAACTGTATAACACACATATTATCTCCGGGCTTCTCGTCATTAACAGCATAAATTGCACCACCATAAAGTAATGCTCTGTTGCTAATAAAAGTGGCATGTAGTGGTGGCATTATGAAAAGGTATGATGAATGAAACAGAGATATAGCTGCTCCATTGCTACCTCCATTATTTCTGATTAACATGTTTCCTTGTATAAACAAGTTAGTGTTGTATACTGCTAAAGCTGGACTGTAATTCTCATGAAAAAAGCTGTCTCCAGTTAAGGTAACATTCTTCAAATTGACAAATGTCATCGTTGCAATTGCAGAGTATAAAGTATAACTTGCTGATCCTTGTGTGTTAAGCACTGACTCACAGCTTTCTAGTACAATGGAATAAATAGATGCAGATTGTCTCATTACAGCGTACATTCCTGAACCTGTAATAGCAGCGTAATTGATTCGAAAAGCTACGCCCTTCATGAAGATATAATGCTCATCAATTTCGCAACTTTGATGAATGTCCAAATAAAAACCACCTCCAAATTTTAGCTTTGGAATTTGTGTTGGTCTGTCAGTTGCTTCACCACTGCCTGTTATGTGAACTGTATCCATGTAAATTGGATTCCATCTGATTGATTCACTGCTACATTTGCCACACATGAAACTGTGAACACTGATACCAGCACCACCATCTTGATTTGTGCTAGGGAGTAGAGAACCGCTGTAGATATTACTGTTGATTAAAGCGACATGAGATTTTTGCATACTATTATAGAAGAGTATTAACATTCCTCCAGCTACTGATCCATAGTTGATATCACCTACAGTGCTTTGTATGATAGAAACATTTGCAAAGTATTTTGATTGACTAAAGACAGCAGTTACACCACCAGCTCCTATAATAGGTAATTGGCAGGCTTCTTGTTTCACGAGGTTAGAAAGGGATGGAATACGAGGGATATGATTTACATTGATTTGAATGGTCATTTGTTTTAATGTCACTTCAACAGAATTATCATTTTGTATCTTAGAATCCCTATCTTTGAATATTACCGCAATTCCACTACCTGCACAAGAACTACTATTGGAATCACAGAAAGCCGAACCTGATCCTTCGGAAAAGGTTGAGTCTAATATGTCTAGCTTTCCAAATGGGTTTAAAATTAAAACAGCATACCCAAAATATGCATTATCAATATTAACCTGTCTTATGATAACATCTTTGCAGAGATTAAACATAAGTACTGCTTTTTGTTGGTACAGAAGTTTAGGATGAGTGTCATTGAATCCTCTAAGTGCTATGTTTGGTATACCACCACCACAACCAAGGAAATGCAGATTCTCCAGTGTTAGGTGTGTGATATTTACAAAATCAAATCCAAAACCTGGACTACCAACTGGAACACACTGAACAGTTGGGATTTCATTCACACCTTTAATGGTGATATTACTGACATTTTGCATAATACAATATCTATCAATTTCATTTAACAAGTATGTTGATTCATTCAGGTTTATTACCAAGTCGCTTTTTTGATTATTGCATAGTAATTCTTTGAGGTCATCAGTATTTGATATAATGATGTATGGAAGGACACCAGACACAAATATAAAAACAGCTAGGTACCTGTTCAATATACAGGAATACTATGCATTAATTTGAGCTTCATGTTTGAATTGAATTTCAATAGCAAGAACTTAGCAATTAATTATATGTTTATAATTATATTGCAAAAATTAAATTATTGTTAAAATAACCATTTTATTGCAGTTGTATGGAATAGCATGAGTTCAATTTAGTTTGTCAACTGTCGTAGAGGATCTTGTGGCTACATGCATGATGTTACTATGATACAAGCATTGAAAGGTATAAATTAAATTATGTGTTTACAAACCCTTTTGATGGCCAGATACAATTACATGTACTTTAGTATAAATTATAAAATCTTTGACATGAAATATGAGCGGACAGCACCATAAAATTATCTATAATTAGTATAAAATATTTGTGATGTATATAAGATGTATGTATCCTGAACGACCAACTAATTATTAAATCCTTGTAACGGTACTAACCACTAAATTAGCTATTTTGACTATTTTTGTTGCAGTGTGGTGGCTTGCAAATTGTCCATTCCGGAAATTGTAATACATGTTTACAAATATGGATGTTAATGCAATTATACAAAATTTGATAAAACCATATTTATAATCAGTTGTATACACAACATGACATGGAATTACTGCAGCAAAAAGGAAATTCAGTCAAGTGTAATGTGAAACTATTTTAATTCATATATATATATCTGGTAATATAATATGTAGAGGGAATCCCAGGGAGTGCAAATCTAACGCAATTTTGCTCTGTTTTCATTTTCAGGTTGTCTATATACATGTGCATGTGCTGACTAGTCTGGTTCTGCTGCCCCTTTACAAGCAGTGAAGGAGGGCCTGTTTTCTTTTGTTCACATAATTATAGCACTTGCTCTAATGGAATGCAATTACATAAGGCTGTAACATGATGACATTTAATTACCTTCATCGCGAAGCATAGGCGGAAGGGTACGGTAATCATATCGTGTGTCTGTGTATGCGTGTGTCTGTCTGTCTGTCTGTTCGCAAAAATTTGGGATTGCAAAAATTTGGGAAAACTAGGAACATTGGCAGCTCGAACGAGCCACTGGCAGACTTCAAATTATACAAGGATCAAAAATAACAACAGGCTTTTGAAAAAACCTTTCGGTTTTAAAGTTATGACAATTATTCATTGATGATTTTTACAACGTGAGTGAAAATGGCCTGTCAAGTCTACGTTTCCGATTCCTTACAATATTTTTGCAGCAAAGGAGTCCTGTATAACCTATAACAAAACAGACCCTACCTCCTACATGCGAAGGGGCAGCAACGCCTGCGCCAGACACGAATCTATTTTGGATTGTCCAAGTAGACCCGAGGTTGCAGATCAGATAGTAAAAAGGCATGGATTTCAAATTCAAAGTTTTAGATACATATATAAAACATAAATCTAAAATAAGAACAGAATGACATAATTTGTAACATACCTATTCATCTCTTTAAAAAGAAAAGAATCTCTTCCAGCCGAAAGTTTACTATACTAGCGATAAAAGGGGTGTGGCTCACAGAAATGTTTTAGTCCGCCCACGCTCAAATTAATAATCCACACTGAGGCTATGGTTTATCAAAACTAATTATGCATGTGGAGATTATTATCATCAGTTGACTTACAATCGAACAGAGCATCATCTACACCTGGAATATTAAGATTGATGAATTCAGGTCAGTTATAAATTCTTTGTCATTACTTTTATTTGTCACATCTTCCACTGCAATTTGTACTATTACAAGAAATCTTCGCATTATGTGAATATCCTCTATTGTAACTGTTGATGCCATCCAGAATTACACGTGAGTTAAGGCATTCTTGTGAATTTTAGTTAACTAAAAGTTGTAATGCCTTCAGATTTAGTTGTAGTTATAACACCACTAATTACACACATCACATTCATAATTATCCCCAAATCAAATTCTTTAATTAATGTATGAAGTCAATAGATAATTATAACTATATTATTTAACAAAAAAGAAAAAGCTGAATTGAATATATAAATACCGTAATCACTGTGCTGTTTGCTTCTGTTTATTGAACAACTTAAGGCACACTCCCAGTATCCTGAACCAGATCTCACATGCAATGTGGGAATAGCGGTAAAGAATATAAATAGCTAGTAGAAAGATTATGAAGTCAAATGTGCATCGAATGTTACGACGTCTAAATTATGAATTATGACATTAATATTGGGAATAATACGTTTTTTTGCATAAAGTAATGATGATACACAGGTATACTGGTAGGATGTTCAAGAGACTTTTTAATGTTTTACCAGATTCAAAAAATGCTGCATTGTCAGCAAGAAGTTTTTTTATAATTTGGTATCACAACCTACAGCTATGGAAAACCTTGAAGATGGCATCATTCCTGTAAGTTAATTTGATAGTGTGTATATGAGAAAACACAGCTTTTTACCAACTGAAAATATGTGTTTTACATCTCAGATTCTTTAGTGTAGTATAGATAGAATACTCAACTAACAATTTTAATTGTATAATTACAATTTCATTATTTGTTTTTTAAACTAGCTCTAGTTGGACACAATGGTTCTGGCAAGAATACTATCATCTCTCTAACTGAGCGATTTTATGATCCAACAACTGAAAGTATACTTCTTGATGGACATAATCTTCATGACGTAAACCTTGCTTGGCTTCGTAGCCAGATCAGTCTAGTTTCTCAAGAACCAGTGTTGTTTGATATGTCCATAGCAGATAACATTTGATATGAGCAAACTTTAGAGAAGTCACGGATGATGAATTAGTAGAAGCTGCTAAATCTGCCAATATACACAAATTCATTCAGTCTCTACCTCAGGTTTGTAATAAATTTGTGTGATTGATTATTATTAATCCATACACAGGGATACAATACAAATGTAGGTTTAAAAGGAACACAATTGAGTGGAGGTCAGAAACAACAAGAGCCATTGCACGAGCCCTAGTACGAGATCCCAAGATCCTTCTTCTGGATGAAGCTACATCTGTTCTAGACACAGGTCTAGAGAGTGAGAAATTGTTCAGGATGTTCTAGACAAAGGTCGTACTACCATTATCATTGCTCATCGACTATCTACCATCTATAACTCAGACTGCATTGTCGTTTTTCATAATGGTTCAGTGATTGAACAAGGAACACATGCTGAGTTATTGGCTTGTCAAGGACTTCATTATTTCATGAATAACATACAGAAACAAGATGCATAAGTGCATGACATGTGTAGTACTTCAATTTTGTGTATAATAATTTTGTGTATAATAGGAATATAATTTTTGATTTTTGTTCAATTCCAAACTGATTTGTCTTGTGTAGTACTTTCTGTTCATCAATTTTAAATGAATACAATTACATTAGTAGTATCATTTAAACTACATTGCCATTTCATTATACAGGAGAATGTTTCGTTGTAATGCTTCGTGGCAAATGAACACTCAATCATGTGAGCCATGGGTGTGGATGAATGCCAGAATGAATAATTAATAATTGAAGGCTGAATGGTATAACCCACAAAACAGTCATGAAAACACTCAAATGACAAGATAAAAATTAAAGAAATCCAAAATATTTTATATTTTAATATTTTTTCACTGAACATTGTCCAGCTTTGATGTAATGATCAGTTCAATGCAGCAAAAACAAAACAAACAATGAATAGAGATAAGAATATGCAAGAGTGGATTACCATACAGTTTCATTGCTAGATTACATAATGTAAAATAATTTTTGTATAACAATTGATTACATAAATGCTTACTAAATGTCCAATACACATACACAAAACGTTTTTCTTGAAATTATAATTTTTCATCATCATCGTCATCATCATCATCTCCAAATGGAACAGGATGGAAACTAAATGGTCTCATGGCTCGTTTCTTTACCACAATTATAACAATTATAATTGTAAGAGACACTATTATTAATACAATCACCACTGCAATAGGAGCGACAATAGCCAAAACGATAGAAGTCGACAATGAATGATCTATAAAGAATGACAACAATATTAATCACAATACAATTTAACAAAAAGGGAACAAGAAATAATTTCTTAATGCTGCCATTAAATAGAAATGAAATTTGGTATGTAGGAAGCAGTGGTGTGGAAATAGCCAGTCATACAGACATTGTCCAATATATCTAGTAAATTGGAACGGAACTGTATGTGGAGCAGGACAAGAGTGGTGAAAATAGGTCAAAATGTCCGGCAGTTGACTCTATATTTCCACATCCCTTACAAGAGAGCTATATTTACATGTATAATCATTAATCTTTTAGATGTCACATTTTCATTTTGTTGGCCTCTGTACAAAAAAGCAGAACAGTGAATATTAGATTAAAATCATTTTGTGTGGGGAGTCCCAACAAGCCCATCTAACGAGTACCAAAAAGATCTACATGTATCCTCTATAGCTTTCTACATTCAATCTCAGAGACTGAACATTTCATTACAATATGCCGCCCCCCTCCTCTTCTTCCTGGTACCATTTTGCCTGCACTATTTTATTTTACTTACTATATCAATTAGAGTCCTTTTCCTACTATTTTAAAATCTCATAATTTTATAATTTTAATAAAATTAATAATCTATGCCAAATATGTGGCAATTACAATTATGCAAATTGATTTTCAAGTAGGAAATATGATAGTCATCAGAAAGAGGCATATAAACTATCTTACACCCCAAATGGTGTGGCTGTCACATACTATAGTTGCCTTCTCTCACTTCCCCAACCCCCAACTATTTTGTATGCCCAGGCCCTGTAGGAGATTTTTCCATTCAAATTTTTTACAAAAACATGTCCAGTCCTACATGTAGTACAGTGATAATATGTGCGACTGACCATCTTTAAGAAATTGACTGTTTGGTGGTAAACAACCAATGTGTTTGGACAAAACCCAAGTTGGACTAATTAAATTTCATTAATACCCAAGTGGTACTTCACGTAAATCAAGTAGTACCAGGGTTCATTTTTGTTAGGGAGGGAAAAAATTGTCATGTGAAGCACACTGCCACCTTGTATATGCTACCACCAGGAAAATATTTTAATTTAGGCCTTCTGAGGTTCTGGTGACTTCTGGGGCCCTTGAAAGCTTGTAGCTGAGGTGTTGTTGCATGTTGAAATCAGTTTGGTCTGAAATATAGTGAGGGGACTCAAGTTATGAGATACGTTCCCCCCCTATATGAAAATCTAGTTAACCAACTACTGAAAACAAATCTAAAGAGAGCACTGTGTATATAGATGTTGAAAACTATTTACTCGCAAACACTCTATTTTCCCAAACACAGTTACAAAATGAATGCACTTGGCAGTCCAGAACCCTCACCACAAGTGTGAATGGGAAACAAGAACAATTACTAACAAGAAAACAGACTCATTATACTTGATAATTATTATACATGTACATTTTTTCATTTGCCTCAGGTGTCTGTCTGTCTTTCTTTCTTTCCATCTCAAGTGTTATCATGTATATACGGTTTAGTGTTTGGTGTCTTTGGTGGTTTAAATACCCCGGCCTTCACTTATATACGATTTTTAGTTAGCCTGTTCACACAGGTGTATGAAATGTTTGATCTGGACCCTGCCAGCTGGGCCGCCTTGGTAGCTCAGTTGGTAAGAGCATCTGTCCGGAGTGCAGAGTCTCGTGGGTTCAAATCTCACCTAAGGCAACTCATTTGCCTCAGGTGTCTGCTTTCTTTCTTTCCATCTCAAGTGTTATCATGTGTGTGTGTGTGTGTGTGTGTGTGTGTGTGTGTGTGCGCGCGTGTGTTATACAACATACACTCCAGTCCTTACATAATTCCTATAGTACAAAAAGCTCAGCATTAAAGAAAACAGTTTTTTGTGGCTTTAATCACGTGCATGAAATTAAATTGGTGGAGCTAGAAAGTGACTGTCATGGCAGAAAGCTAAGAGCCAGCTTGACTTTGTAGCACCTGCTACTTCAGTTATACTTGATATCAAGCTGTGATTCGACAGTGATAGCCTTCAAACAAGATGAGTTGTGTTTCAATGTACTCTTTTACTACCAGAAGTCTTCTGAAAGCGTTGAAACAGCAATTGTGAGTCACAAACATTGTAATAACTTGGCAATGCAATGTGGCAACAGAAATCCCCATGTTTTGTTTTCATATTGTATTGTCCTGAAGCTGGCAGTACCTAGTTTGGTGCTTTAACACTTCTAGTTTCTGAGAGCTTTAGGTAACAGACAGACAGACAGACAAACAGAGTACAGTAACCCTATAGGTGGAGCGAGGGTTAATTATAATTATTTATTTCGTTTACCTGTTCCTGTTGTTTTAAAAGGAGAGGCGGAAACAGATACCATAAAACTGAATAGTGAACTTTCTGTAGTTGTTGTTGTCATGGTGATGGTAGAAGAACACGTAATATCACTGCAGAGGCACCTGTCAATAGGAACCTCAGTGTAAGGAAACAATGGTATAACACTGAATGAATTTTGCAATTCCACCTGCAGAAAGAGATGCAGTATATGTCAATAAAAAGTCACCATACAGTACAGTAATTACTCAGTAGTTTCGTTTCTACACTACAGTAGTTCAACAGTAGTTTTGATAGTAATTGGTGTACTTGTCAATTGAACACCACAGTAGTGAGACAGTAATTACTATATTATACTGACAGTAGAACTAAGGTAATTACTGTTACTGTAAGGTGACATTTTATTGACATATACTGTATACACATGTATACAAAATATACTTACATGTACATGTAAAAATGAAATTAACGTTAAATGTTTTGAGAAACCAGACATACACTGTACTGTATGAATGGTGGTCATTATTGTCTTACTAAAAGAATACTATCAATGTACTGTATGGTTAAGAGTTAATTTAATAACCAAACCTTTTTATTACAAAAAGGTAGATAATTCAACTGCTTTGTTGGTCTTCAACAGTGATATAAAGTGAAAGCATTATGATAGCTTGATAAACAGGATGTGATATCAATCACGTGATTAGGCAAAGTGTTTTTAATTAGACATTATCTTCTACACAAGCTCTTCAAATTTATTATTACAACCAAAATAGATAATAATAATGATTTTGTATTATAATTTTGTCTATTCTTGTTCTCTAATGAATTTCTGAGCCACGCATAATATGAATAATAAAATGATCACGAAGTATATTTTTTTAGAGTGTATATACTAATTTTAGAGATTATTACATTAGTCACTAAAATCACTAAAAATAATACATACAATTAAAAGTAGACATATGGCACATGTATACATGTATCTAGCTAACCAAAACAAAACAGTAAAACAATATTTTGTCATTGTGATAATATTGGCAGTCTAAAATCATGTGATATGATTATTGCAATGGAATCATATTACAATGTACTCAATAAAAAGTCACCATACAGTACCGTAATTGCTCAGTAGTTTCATCATCAAGTTCAACAGTAGTTTTTACAGTAATTGGTATAATTGTCGATTTAACACCACAGTAGTGAGACAGTAATTACTATACTATACTAACAAAAGAACTAAGGTAATTATTGTTACTGCATGTGACATTTTATTGACATATGCTGTACTTGTCAATTGAACACCACAGTAGTGAGATAGTAATTACTATACTATACTGACAGTAGAACTAAGGTAATTACTGTTACTGTATGTGACATTTTATTGACATACTGTATGTGATATATTGAAATATTATACCCAACCTTATATATAAATAACATACCTGGAGTCCAATAGCATCTGGTGTATCATGTATCACAACATGAAGGTTTCCTACTCCAGGAATCACTATATCAGTTGTGTTAGTGAGCACTCTATCATATACTAAATCACCATCGGGATCATAAACAGTGGCATGTACAGCCGGAGGATTGTTACATGGCTTGATTTGAAAATGACTATCATAGCCAAGTGTTGTACAATCCAGAGTGTCACAAACATCGTTAGTTGTACACTTTGTTAAGCCATTGACTCGGTTTGCGATATTTTTTAGACTTTCACAAGTTTCATTTGATATTGCTGATGAAGTTGTTGGTGAGGCTGTTGGTAGTGGAGTTTCTGTACATATACTCTTGTCAAGAATTATTTGAGTTTCGGGTATCAAACGATATGATTGACTTCCAGCTATCATAACTCCCTATGAAATGAATTTCACATAAATAATTATTAATTTCAGGATTTTTAGAGATTTTTAAATCCTTGGATTTAGCATGCATTAATTTCAGTGAATTTCCGAGCCACACCTACATGTAATATGCCTATCAAAATGATCATGAAATATATTTTGTAGCGTGTAATAATTTTAGTGATTATTGTTAGAATAAAATTACTAAAATTAGTACACACAATTAAAAGTAGACCTAAGGTAATATTATTTAGAAATTATTTCTGGCGTAATTATTTTATCGTCATTCAAAATTTGCGATTTAACATAATTATTGTCTTGAAGATATAATATGATAATATGGGACCACTATATATAGTTTAAGTTTTGAATGCCATGATTTTTATGGCCCGTAGGGCCTTCTCTATGATTGCCTTTCCATGGGTTCAATGTTTGTTTATATACACATGTATATACATGTATATATATATATATATATATATATATATATGTTTGTGGCTACATACACAATTAAGTAAGTTACGTCATTCCAGGGGGGCTCGGTCAATTAATGGGTGTAGCACATAACATAACGCATGCTAAAGCTCTACAGACCAGCAGAAAGAAAGCTGTGTGTAACTTACATATAAACTGGAACTAATAGCTAGCTATTCTATCTGAAATATATTCCTAAGTTTTACAAGGTCCTTTAAAAGGTAAGGAGAGTAGATAATAACTACATGTACATGTATAATAGGCTGATATGCGTTTCAGGCATGATAAAAATAGCTATAAGTACTGAATGCTGGACACCACAAAGCAGTCATAGAGATACTTTTTTCTCTATATATCTTGTTTATGCTGGCCATCCTATGATTGCTTTCCATGAGGTTTAATGTACAGTATACATGTATATATATTATATATACAATGTACAATTATACATTACATGTATATATATATATTCTCGTGTTCACATACTTGTATGCGACTATGCATTGTATATGTAAATAAGGATGTTGCGTGATTCAGTCAATTAATGGATATGGCGTGTAATAAAATATGCACTTGATATTTATACACCAGCAGAAAGAAAGCTGATGTAGATTACGAAGAAACTGGATTTAATAGATGTAATATATTCTTCAAGATGCTACAACAAACCTTAGTAAGAATAGTGGATAATTAAATAATAACTATAATAGGCTGTTGTGTTTCAGACATGATAAACTCAGCCATGATAACTGAATGCTACACACCACGAAGCAGTCATAGGGATACATTTTTTTTTCCAATATACATGTACAGTACAAGTCAATATAAAGTCACCATACAGTACAGTAATTACTCAATAGTTTTATTTCCACACTACAGTAGTTCAACAGTAGTTTTGACAGTAATTGGTATACTTGTCAATTGAACACCACAGTAGAGAGACAGTAATTACTATACTATACTGACAGTAGAACTAAGATAATTACTGTTACTGTATGGTGACATTTTATTGACATATACTGTACTTGTCAATTGAACACTACAGTAGTGAGACAGTAATTACTATACTATACTGACAGTAGAACTAAGATAATTACTGTTACTGTATGGTGACATTTTATTGACATATACTGTACTTGTCAATTGAACACCACAGTAGTGAGACAGTAATTACTATACTATACTGACAGTAGAACTAAGATAATTACTGTTACTGTATAGTGACATTTTATTGACATATACTGTACTTGTCAATTGAACACTACAGTAGTGAGACAGTAATTACTATACTATACTGACAGTAGAACTAAGATAATTACTGTTACTGTATGGTGACATTTTATTGACATATACTGTACTTGTCAATTGAACACTACAGTAGTGAGACAGTAATTACTATACTATACTGACAGTAGAACTAAGGTAATTACTGTTACTGTATGTGACATTTTATTGATGTTTACTGTATCTTGATTTATATGTACATGAACATAAATATTGTAAAATAATAAGTACAATACAATACAATACATTATAATACACATGTATGAATAAATGGTATTTGTAACTTACATAAATTATCATTGAATAATTCTTATGAACAACAATCACATTGAAAGGATTATCCAATAGAGTTGTGTTCATCGATTCATTAAAGAACTTATCGTACAGAATTGAAGTGCTATTTCTAACCACAAACAAGAATCCTAAGTAAATTAACACAAGTATAAAGTACAATCACTGTACTTCCGTTGACTACAGTGTACAGTGTGAGTTAAGTGTACTTCAAATGTACCCCACAGTATTACACCATACAATGTAGTACTATGCTGTATCTGAGTTTACATACTATCGCTGTACTTCCATTAACTACAGTTTACATACACGTACAATCACTGTACTTCCATTGACAGTGTGAGTGAAGTGTACTTCAAATGCACTCCACAGTATTACACCTTAGTACTATGCTATATCTGAGTTTACATACTATCACTGTACTTCCATTGACTACAGTGTACACAGTATTACCACTTAGTACATGTTCATGTTTATGCTATCACATACAAATGTAAAGGGAATTCATACATCACTATGATTACAGTGCACAGTAGTACTATAGTACTACTTAGAAGTACTGTTGATTATCACATTATTAAAGTGTAGCTCCATTATAATATGTAAACGTAATAAAATTCGATATTGTACATTGTTTTGGACAGTACCTGACTTTATTAAGTTTACATACAGACTTTACTAAAACAACAACGATGCAATTTGAATTGAAATTGAGCTTATTACATATTTATGGCAGATAAAGCTTTTTGTACATGTACACACAGTTCAAAATCAAACCATGTTTTCAGGTGCAGTGCATATATGTGTGGTTACCAAGGTGATTGAATCCATACTGGCACCTTTATGAATTTATAATGATCTCAGTTTTAAATCTAAGTTGACTACTCACATGTACTAATACATGTACATGTACCTGGAGGTTTAGTACATGGATCAACTTCAGTGTCAGCAAAAAGATCCCCATATTTTTCAACCATGAAGTCACATTCCACCCCTATACATTTATTATCAACAGAACAATTTTTCCCAACAGGAGATACAGAATTCTCTTTGATATGTGTGACAGACTCGCACATACAAACAGAAGCATTTAGAGGTACTTCAGTGGATGGAATAAGATTATAAACCATATCGCCATGATGGTGCACAACCTATAGAAAGATTAGTGTTGTATTAGTACATGTACATGTGATAGAGATTAGTGTTGTATTGGTATATGTAGTTATATACATGTACATACATGTACATGTGACTATGCATGTAAAACATTAAAGATTTTGCACATGTCACATGCAGTTTGTGTGGAGGTACATGTATATTTGGTCTGAAATACATAAACAAGTATGATCAGTACAGTATACATGTAGTACAGTATAGTCACTATAGTGTAGTATAGTATAGTACAATATAGTGTAAATACAATATAGTGTAGTATAGTACAGCACAATATAGTACAGTATAGTACAGCACAATATACATGTAGTACAGTATAGTACAGCACAATATAGTACAGTATAGTACAGTACAATATAGTACAGTATAGTACAGCACAATATAGTACAGTATAGTACAGCACAATATACATGTAGTACAGTATAGTACAGTACAATATAGTACAGTATAGTACAGTACAATATAGTACAGTATAGTACAGCACAATATACATGTAGTACAGTATAGTACAGTACAATATAGTACAGTATAGTACAGCACAATATACATGTAGTACAGTATAGTACAGTACAATATAGTACAGTATAGTACAGTACAATATAGTACAGTATAGTACAGCACAATATACATGTAGTACAGTATAGTACAGTACAATATAGTACAGTATAGTACAGTACAATATAGTATAGTACAGTACAGTACAGTGTAGCACAGTACAGTACAGTACAATATAGTATAGTATAGTATAGTACAGTACAGTACAGTGTATCACAGTACAGTTCAATATAGTATAGTACAATACAATATACAGTGTATATAGCACAGTACAGTATAATATAGTATAGTACAACATAGTATAGTACAATACAGTATAGTATAGTACAGTACAGAAAACAAACTTTTGCACAAAACAAACTTATGTTGGCTTCCTAACATGTATATACAAATTGGCCAAACTTATTAAGAAGAAACCTCTTTTCACTATAATAATTATAGATGTACAATTGTACATCTATAATGTATATGTACATGTATGTGATTGTTCTTAAGTAAATAAGTGCTCTTGATTTTCAATTCATAAAGCAATGCTTTTAAAGAAGAATCCAACAACATGTGTTATGAAGGTATATATACCAATTAGTCTTTCCTGCATAGCATAGTTTGTTAGATTACTGTACTAGGAGGAATGTGAAAATTGCTCATCAATTAAATAAATAACAAGTGGATCATATACACTTGTATATGTACATACATGTACATAATGGCTGATTGTTATTTTTCTAACTCATGGTGGCTGGTTGTTATTTTTCGAAGCCGTGGTGTCGGATTGTTATTATTCGAAGCCATGGTGTCTGCTTTAATATTTTCCAAGCCATTGTGGCTGCTTGTTTGTTGTGTTAATTTTTTCTACACATTTTGCTAGCATGCTAGGCACATGAATTTTCATGAATAATCAATAATAAGTATCTATAATGACGTGTATAATGAACTAACCTGTACATGAACATATGTTTCATTTCTATGTATGAAAACATGAAAACTCATATTATCCCGAATTTCTATAGTGGACTGATTGAAATAGTCATTGTACAGAATGTTGTCTGTAGTAGTATTTAGAATAGTGATATTCACAAGAACAGGATCACAACACTTCTCTACAACGAATGTCACATTGATATCAAATGAGGAAATATAGCAATTGAGGCCAGTACAGTCACCATGTGGTTCACATACTGGATTATCACTCGTAGAAGCAGCTTTGATTAGAGACTGACATACTTCATCTGATGGAGCTGAATAACTGACTGTTATTAATACTGTAGATATAAGTATAATGTGAATTATTATTATTTAAACATGTTGTGAGTAATTTGAGTAATTAGGATACGTCATGTGCCTAGCATGGTGTAAAAACAATTAAGAAAACATGAATAATTTAATATTTGTGCACTCATACATGTACATACATGTGTATACTAAATTATTTTACTGTCTTTGGTGTCTTTTGGTTTAACCATAGACTATACATAAAAATATAAATATTTTATTAATGGTAGTTAACTAAAAGTCACAATCCCTTACTAAAGGGGTTTAGTTTTAGTTATACATTGTAGTTAACTAAAACAACACTAATATACATGTACATGTTTGCTAATGGTGAAGGGCGCTGCTTTTATTCACATTTCACATTTAAGTAGAATGTACAGAAATATGAATAAAAGCCGCACCCCATGGTAACTATGGATAAATGTTTTGCAATTTTGTTTGGTTGTTCTCCAAATTATGTACACGTTTTGCTCCCAAAACAAACAAAGATGTAATTTAAGTATTACAGCATGTAAATTTGTTTGTTTACTAAGTATTACTGCATGAAAATAACTGTACTTTCTAATAAAACGTCAACATACAGTACAGTAATTACTCAGTAGTTACACTACAGTAATTCAACAGTAGTTTTGACAGTAATTGGTATACTTGTCAATTGAACACCACAGTAGTGAGACAGTAATTACTATACTATACTGTAGTGTTGTTTTAGTTTGACAAAAATGACTACTTTTAGTTATAATTATAGTATGCCTGGATTCTCAAACTTTTAGTTTAGTTATAACTAAAATAATATTAGGCTTACTAAAAGGCTTTTAGTTAACTAACTAAAAGTGCCCATTATTGGCCATTTTCCATTTTAGTTAATTATAGTAGTCTTGCAATTTAGTTGTAGTACTAAAAGTCATAATCCTTACTAAAAGAGGTTTTAGTTATAGTTATTAACTAAAACAACACTACTATACTGATGGTATTTACTGTTACCGTATGGTGACATTGTATTACTATATATCAGTGATTATTAATTTTTGTTTGTGTGAATATTGAAACTTCATAAACTTAACACGTTTTTTCTTAGAACACTAATGCACAAAATTGGTGAAATCATTAAATCATTTCCTGTCATATTACCAGCTGCTAGTGAAGCAAGCAGTGGGGTGAGCCTAGTCTTGATACCCACCCCCTTTAGCATAGAGAGCTAGAGGAAGGGGTCTGTTATCACACACATCATAGTGTTGTCTCAAAAAAATTTTTAACTAGTTAACCACTGTCTATACACAATATGCATGGGGTTTCCCCCAAGATTTCTGGGAAAAGAAGACAACTTTATGATGTGTACAATACCAGACCCCTTTCTCACTTTAGAAAAGGGCAGGTACTGAGATGATGGTGAGCCTGAGTGAGCCTCAAACTGGGGAGTTGGTGTACTAAATGTATAACGTGTATGCCATAAGTAATACAGTATTTTATATTCAACTACATACTCTAAAATTATGTAAACATATTTTTTTAAATTATTATTGCTGTCCATTGTCACTTGCTCTGGCTCGCCTTCTAGTAAACAGTCTAGTAAATAGTCTATAATGACACTATAACTGGGTATTAATTAATTTTTATAATTTCAACACTACATGGGTTGCAAAATAAAGCTTATTTAAAATTTTGAGACTTATTATTGAAAAAGGACAATTTCATAATAACTTACCAGTCAGGCTCAGCAGTAGAAATAACTCTCTCATTTGATCAGACATACAAGATAGAGAAGATGACTATACTTCCGCCTTGGTTATTAGACTAGCGTACCTAGACCCAGCCTACTACGTAGCTATTCGATTCCCTTGTGGTCTTCCTCACATGTGCCGCCATATAATCTGCTTTCTGTTTCTGCATTTTGAAATTTTCTTTATGATTTCTGCAATTCTAGCTGAATCTGCTTTATGGATTCTGTAATCTGCAATCTGCAATATGATTATCATGATAGTCTGAATCATTTCTATTTTTTAGAATCTGGATTCCAGGATTCCAGGATTCCAGACACACACAGTTTAGTGCAAAATGTTGAAATGAGGAAAGTCTGAAAGCAAATTGCAGTGAGGTGAGCCTCACACTGAGGTGTTGGTGCTGAAATTGCGCTAAATGTATAACATGTAGGCTTATTTCATAAGTAATACAGTATGCTATATACAGCACTCATATATCACGCAAATCGCAGGGCGCGGCTTTTTTTTTTTTTTGTCCGCATAAGCTACAGTCTCGTTCCCAGACTTGCGAAAACCGGAATGAGCCCATGATTATGGTAGAAGGTGTGGTACAGCTACTATGGCAAGAATGGAAAGGTAAATAATGTTTCACAATGAGTCAATAAATTGTCAATCTCAAACTTCAATATTTGAGTACAAGATAAACAATATAGTTCATGGGAATAGGATGTAAAGAGTCCGGGGACAGGTACATATATACATGTTACAAGGGGGTGTGTCCACAGAGTGGGAGCTAGCTGTAGGCATGCATGGAGCTAGCTGTAGGCATGCATGTGCATTAGTATATAGAGTAGGGCCAGGATGATTAATTGATTAATCAATCAATATTGAAAATTCTGCTGATTATTGATTGTAATTCTGTGATATCAATTATCAGGTATATGCTACATCATGTATATATATGCTTAGGTTTGGTGTTGGTGTCTTTGGTGGTTTCATTACCCCGGCCTTCACCTAATGCCTAGTGTCAAGGTAGCCTGTTCATACAGGCGTATGAGATGTTTGATTCGGACCCTGCCAGCTGAGCTGCCTTGGTAGCTCAGTTGGTAGAGCATCTGTCCGGAGTACAGAGTGTCGTGGGTTTGAATCCCACCTGAGGCAACTCTCATTTTCATTTTTCCATTGCCTCAGGTGTCTTTCTTTCTTTCTTTCTTTCTTTCTACATCTCCGATAACATCATGTAATTATTCCAAAAGACATAAGCATGCAACAGCAAATAATGTACAAGCCTTTCCATTTATCTACATACATGTACAGTGTACATGTACATGTACACTGTACATGTATCTACATATAATAGATACATATACAAGCCTTTCTACATACATGTACAGTGTACATGTACATGTACACTCTACATGTATCTACATATAATAGATACATGTACAAGCCTTTCCATTTATCTACATACATGTACACTCTACATGTATCTACATATAATAGATACATGTACAAGCCTTTCCATTTATCTACATACATGTACAGTGTACATGTACACTGTACATGTATCTACATATAATAGATACATGTACAGTATACATTTATCATACATGTACAGTGTACATTTATCTACATACATGTACAGTGTACATGTACATTTATTTTCATTATATGTACAGTGTACATGTATCTACATATAATAGATACATGTACAGTATACATTTATCATACATATACAGTGTACATGTACATGTACGGTATACATGTATCTACATATAATAAATACATGTACAGGTACAGTGTACATTTATCTACATACATGTACAGTGTACATGTACATTTATTTTCATTATATGTACAGTGTACATGTATCTACATATAATAGATACATGTATAGTGTACATTTACCTACATATAATAGGTACTGTACATGTACAGTGTACATGTATTTTCATTATAATAGATACGTGTACAGTGTACATGTATCTTCATTATATATACACACATGTACAGTGTACATGTATCTTCATTATAATAGATACATGTACAGTGTACATGTATCTACATTATTCTGTTTTACATTTTACAGAGAAAAAAAGCGAAGACATTCTGATAATACAGATAGTAGTAGTGAAGACACTGCAATATCTGATTCTGACGCATCTTCTCTTTCCAGTGACTCCACTAGTCAAGAAGATAGAAAGAGTGAGTATTAGTTATTACAAGTAAAGGTCATTCACATTCACCTTGTCCTCAGAAAAATGCTCATAACTTTAGTTTGAAATGATCAACAATCTTTTTACCAATACCATATTCATATACATGTAATTATCCTTCCCGATGTTTTTCGTGTATGTCAAATTTCAAAACATTGCTTCATTATTGAGTTACAATATAATCATGTATTAACATTATGACATTAAACTATACACTATATTACATATAAATCATCACATCATAATTTTGAGGACACCGTGAATGTGAACAGACTTTAGTTAGTCATTGGCTTGTCTAATCTAATCTCGTTTCATGTAAAACAAGAAAAAAGCATCCCTATGATTGCTTTTTGGTGACTATGTGTCAATCATTGCTGACAGCACTAGTTACTGTGAAAACTACGGCCTGAAGAAGTAAGTGTAACTGCAGTCTAAGTACACAGATCTTTGATAAAACCTGAAGAAGTAAGTGTAACTGCAGTCTTAAGTACACAGATCTTTGATAAAACCTGAAGAAGTAAGTGTAACTGCAGTCTAAGTACACAGATCTTTGATAAAACTGAAGTACTCCTGCAAATTTCTACATATAAATGATGAATTTTTCGTGTCTGAAACTCAACAACTTACTCTACTTACTTGCTTCATCTTTATATTGTTTCTCTGCTATACTCAATATTTACACAATGTATTATTATTAGTTGAAGTTTTACATTCTTCCTGAGTCTTCTTGCTGGTCTGTAGCATTCTTTTATGTGCCACGCCCATTAATTGACTGAGCCTCCGGTATGACACGCCTTTTTTTAACTACATACATGTATACATACTAGCACAAGTGACACAAAAATAATATATATTATATGTATACTTACATGTATATACAGTATACATGATGTATGTCAATAAAATGTCACCATACAATAACAGTAATTATCTTAGTTCCACAGTACAGTAATTACTGTCTCACTACTATGGTGTTCAATTGACAAGTATACCAATTACTGTCAAAACTACTGTTGAACTACTGTTGTGTGGAAATGAAACTACTGAGTAATTACTATACTGTATGGTGACATATTTACAGTACAGTACAAGTATAAGGTATACTTGTCAATTCAACACCACAGTAGAAAGACAGTAATTACTATACTATACTGACAGTAGAACTAAGATGATTACTGTGACATATACTGTACATGTGTATTGAACATATGCATTTACCAACATGGGAATTATTCATAGGGATGTCTAGATATTGATGAGTCATAGTGATGCTACATTGTGTATTTCTAAAATACTAAGATTTAAGTAATAGTTAGAACACACTTTACTGTGATTATGTGTTTTAATGTAGCACAAGGGCGTGTCAATAAAGGTTGAGTTTACATAATGCACGAGCCGAAGGCGAGTGTGTTATGTTAACAAGACCTTTATTGACCACCCAAGTGCTACATTGAAACACACAATGCACTGTCAAGTGACGATCTGATGAATTTTCACTGTTGTTGGAGCAGCTTCGTTAGTAGAGGTGAGCAAAGTGTGCAATAGCTAACTTATTGTACACAAAAGTGTGCAATAAGTGATTTAATGTTCAATCATGTGACGCATTATCTGCATTCTGATTGGCCACAGGTCACATGATCAGCAATAATATTTATTAATTCATCTTAGGAGAGAAGCACAAGTCAAAATCTCGCAAGTCCAGTAAAACAAAGAGTCGTCGTGTGAGTAGTTCATCAGATAAAAAGCAACGTCTCAAACATAAAGAGAAAAGAAAGAAATCTAAACATACTAAAAGAGGTGTGATGAAAATACTGTAGTGGACAATACATAGCACCAAACAGTATAGTACAATGTACGTACAAAAATGTACATATATAATTAGTACATTATGATTATAATCGTAATCAGCCCCAACCCTGACATGTACATATATAAACAAGTACTGTATTAAACAGTATAGTACAGTGTAGTACTGTACAGTACAGTATAATATAGTACAGCACAGTATAGTATAGTACAGTACAGTACATACAGTACAGTACTATACAGTACAGTACAGTACAGTACAGTACAGTACAGTACAGCACAGTACCGAACAGTACAGTATAGTCAGTACAGTACAGTACAGTACAGTACAGCACTGTACAGTTCATTACAGTACAGCACTGTACAGTACAGTACAGCATAGTACAATACAGTATTATACAGCACTGTACAGTACAGTTCAGTACAGTTCAGTATAGTACTATACAGTACAGTACAATACAGTACAGTACAGTACAGCACTGTACAGTATAGTACAGTACAGTACAGTACAGTACAGTACAGTACAGTACAGTACAGTACAGCACTGTACAGTATAGTACAGTACAGTACAGTACAGTACAGTACAGCACTGGACAGTATAGTACAGTGCAGTACAGTACAGTACAGTACAGTACAGCACAGTACAGTACAGTACAGTACAGTACAGTACAGCACTGTACAGTATAGTACAGTGCAGTGCAGTACAGTACAGTACAGTACAGCACAGTACAGTACAGTACAGTACAGTACATTGCATTATAATACAGTACAGTATGCATGTACATGTACATGTACATGTACATGTAACCAATAATAAGTAAGTAGGAATGATAACAGTAGTAAATATGAAATGTATTATGGAATGGCTGCAGTGATGTTTAGCATGACAATAATGGTTTATGTACATATAGCCCTGGTTGGAGGCAGTTATGGGGCATATAACACAGGCCAGCAAGATAATTTGGCGAGGGTGTAGCCCAAGTCATTATCTCAAGTGTGTTATATGCCCATAACTGCCTCCAAACAGGGCTATATGTCATGGTAACACAAAAGTATGCAATACAAATATGTAAAAACTATGAAAATACAATTAGTGGCTAGACACTAAATCTTACTGTCTACAGGCATGTTATAGGCATATATCTCCCCCATGGTACATCAAAGGTTACCATGGCAATCGCTCACACACCGTGGTATAATTAACATTAGACCTTTAATTTAGTTATAGTAACGAATGCCTTATTAAATGTATATTTATAGTTAACTAAAACAACACTAGTAACATGTGACTTTTTATACTGTATGTACATGTACATGTACTGTATGGTGACTTTTTATTGACACGTACTGTATTTACATGTACAAGTACATGTACGTGTACTTGTACATGTACATGTACATATACATGTATATAAAAGTATAGTATTGTGATATGTAAATTTAGTTTAGTAATTAATTCTTGTGCATAACCTGATAAAGATGTTGCCATGGTAATGTATATGTACACTATACATTTTGCAGACAAAATTTCTGAAGATGATTATTTCATTAAAAGTTCTGAATTTCGATCATGGTTGTCTAATGAGGTGAATGTCTCTTTCTCATTAATACATTATATAGTTTCATACACAGGGACAGGTTTTTTGTTGTCTCAAAGAAACAATACAGTTTGAGATGCTCCTAATTTAATACATGTATGCACTTGAACCTTGACCTTTGCAGGGGTGAGAGTTTTGCACTTCAGTCCTCTCCTACCAACAAACAAATCCTCTTCTATATGTAAAGCACTTTAGGCATGAGATACAGTATACATGTATCTCAATAAAAAGTTACTATACAGTACAGTAATTACTCAGTAGTTTCATTTCCACACTACAGTAGTTCAACAGTAGTTTTAACAGCAATTGGTATACTTGTCAATTGAACACCACAGTAGTGAGACAGTAATTACTATACTATACTGACAGTAGAACTAAGATAATTACTGTTACTGTATGGTGACATTTTATTGACATATACTGTACTTGTCAATTGAACACCACAGTAGTGAGACAGTAATTACTATACTATACTGACAGTAGAACTACTGTTACTGTATAGTGACATTTTATTGACATATACTGTATATAATCTGGCAACAGGTATTAGTCGGCAAAAAAGGGATAATTTTATTATTTTATTACAGAGGGGAACATATTTCAGTGATCTTTCTTCTCATCAGTCAAGAAGATTATTCAAAAAATTTGTTCGCAAATGGAACAGTGGTCAGCTGAAGAAGGTATGTACATGTACATGTAGATATTATGTACAGTATATGTCACACCCAATAATTGACCAAGCCCCCGGAATGACACAACTTCCTTAACTATGTACACAATGTATATGTTATAACACGTCTATGAGTGCTATATCAGCACTGAGCATGAGGGCTGTAGGCCCAAGAGCGATGTGATTATAAATCTGATATAGCAGAAGTAAGCGTGTTATAATTGCCGTAAGGCAAAACCTTTGTTGATGTCTGTTGCCTTTTTGTCGGCACTTTGGAGAAGGTAAGCTTGTAGCTTGTTTCGACGGCAGTTTTTATATCTGAACACAGGGTGCTATATCTGATATATAA
This sequence comes from Petrosia ficiformis, assembly GCA_947044365.1. NCBI lineage: Eukaryota > Metazoa > Porifera > Demospongiae > Haplosclerida > Petrosiidae > Petrosia > Petrosia ficiformis. The sequence goes on along the minus strand of OX345646.1, from coordinate 1,916,868 downwards.
ACCTGTGGTTTACTTTGATGTTTCGCCATATTATAATTATATATTATATATATATATATATATATATATATATAATTATTTATATACATTAAACCCTGTGGAAAGCAATCATAGGGATGGCTCTGCAGCCCATAAACATTTTTAATCTACATGTACTGTGTATATTGTGCATTGCTTGTTTGTTAGTGCAATGTATTTCTATGACTAAATATGATTAGATTTATATAATTCAGTTCATTGCCTATAGAAATACTATGATGGTATACAGAGCTCATCATTAGAACATTCAACACAAACTCAATACAAATGGAAGGTTTGTTACCGATTTTCACCACTCTTGTCCTGCTCCCCATATACAGTACCTGACTTTATTAAGTTTACATACTATGATGGGAGCTACACCTTAATAAGATGATAGTCAACTGTACTTCTAAGTAGTACTATTGTACTACTTGTACTGTAATCATAGTAATGTATGAATTCCCTTTACATTTGTATGTGATAGTATAGTACTAAGGTGTAATACTCTGTAGTACATTCAAAGTACAGTGTACTTCACTCACAATGTACACTATAGTCAGTGGAAGTACAGTGATAGTATGTAAACTTAATAATGTCAGATACTGTACTTTGTATACAGTCAAACTTCAAGACATTTATTGGACAAAGTCCTATATGATTGGCTGTTTCCACACCACACTATACATTAATATAAAGTGATTTTGAGATGATCATGATTGTGAAACAGACTTTATTGCTATTATGAATTACATATTTACATGTATAATTACACACAATTGTTATTGTAATAATAAATGACAACATGTTATACATGTATATCAATATCATTTTTATTTTAGTTTTCTGGTAGAGAAGATGAAGTTAAAATGGGATTGATTAGAGATCAAGTCTCCTCTTGGACAAGTGGCAAACAGACAGAAGACAAAGTGAGACCAAAACAAGGACCTTCACTTCCTCAACCTGTAGCACTAGTAAGTACTGGTAGTTCAATACTTACTTATTAGCATAATTACTAAACCTAAACAAAGACCTTCACTTCCTCAACCTGTAGCACTAGTAAGTACTGATAGTTCAATACTTACTTATTAGCATAATTACTAAACCTAAACAAAGACCTTCACTTCCTCAACCTGTAGCACTAGTAAGTACTGATAGTTCAATACTTACTTATTAGCATAATTACTAAACCTAAACAAAGACCTTCACTTCCCCAACCTGTAGCACTAGTAAGTACTGATAGTTCAATACTTACTTATTAGCATAATTACTAAACCTAAACAAAGACCTTCACTTCCTCAACCTGTAGCACTAGTAAGTACTGATAGTAATTGAAAGAATCATCTAAATTTGGATGCTTAGTTGAAAGAATCATCCAAATTTGGATGATTTATGTATATTCTTGATTTGATCCAGGCTATGTCTCTCTCTGTCTCTGTTGCACACACTGATTCACAAATCTTGGCTCAATATTATGCACCTACATACATTTTAAAATATTTTATGATAGACTACATTAGACCCTCATGAGAAGGAGGAACAGAGAGAAGTCGAGAGGAAAATAACACAGCAAAGTCGTAAAGAGTTTAGAAAGTATCATGAAATGGTACGTGGATGAAATTCTAAGTTTAGTATGACAATAATACCACTTTTAGTTACATGAAAATTCATGTGCCTAGCATGCTAGCAAAAGGCGTAGAAACAATTAACAAACAAACACAACAAACAAGCAGCCACAATGGCTTAGAAAATAATTAAGCAGACACAATTACAGGATCACCTGGTAGTTATAATATTACTTACTACATGTACATGTACATGTACACTGTACATGTAGTTTTTCAAAATTTTAGGAGTAAATGATATTAGGATTACTAAAAGAGTTTAGTTTTAGTTGACTAACTAAAATAGCCATTTTTTTATGTTACATTATAATGTGTAGCCATTGGGCTCCTAGCTCCTCGCTCCTGGTTGGTTATGCATGTGGTTATCTCTGTAAGTTAATATGAAGATATTGAATTCATTACCTACTGCATGTATTAATGAAGGCTGTTATTATTATCATATATTTGAGCTGGTTGTTGTAAAGAATTGGAAATATTACTGAGTGTTCTCTCCAGGATATTTAGAGTGGTGGTTGGATTCTACATTGCATTTAGTGCTGTTTATCCAGTATATACTTAATACTGTCTCAGTAGCCTATATATGTATTATCTGAGAGGTGGTTAATTTATCTGAATGGTGGTTATTCCCGACCCGTGCCGACCAGTATGGGCAGAACACTGATTACTAAATAAAATCATAGTTAATAGAACTGTATTGGATGTTATAAGCTAAACCTTGTACTCATTACATTGTACATGTATTAGACAAACAGATTCTCAATATATACATGTACATGTAAATTGTTACATGTAGGTGCTTGATGAATTATTACCTAAAGCTACTGGACATGAGGCAAGAATAGAGAAGAGAAGAGCTAAGAATCAACAGAGAAGAGAAAGGGAAACTAGTCCAGGTGAATGAGTATGTATAAGTTTCATACAGGAGAGGGATTTACATTGTGTACATGTACAGGGTTTCATACAGGGAGAGGGATTTACATGTACATGTGTGGAGTTTCATACAGGGAGAGGGACTTACATGTACATGTATGGAGTTTCATACAGGAGTGGGATTTACATGTACATGTGCAGGGTTTCATACAGGGAGAGGGATTTACATGTACATGTGCAGAGTTTCATACAGGGAGAGGGATTTACATGTACATGTGTGGAGTTTCATACAGGGAGAGTGATTTACATTGTGTACATGTACATGTACAGGGTTTCATACAGGGAGAGGGATTTACATGTACATGTGCGGAGTTTCATATGGGGAGAGGGATTTACATTGTGTACATGTACATGTACAGGGTTTCACACAGTGAGAGGGATTTACATGTACATGTACATGTCAGGGTTTAATACAGAGAGAGGGATATATATGTACATGTACAGGGTTACACACAGGGAGAGGGATTTACATGTATATGTACAGGGTTTCATACAGGGAGAGGGATTTACATGTACATGTGCAGGTTTCATACAGGGAGAAGGATTTACATGTACATGTACATGTACATGTGTAGGGTTTCACACAGTGAGACGGATTTACATTTACATGTACATGACAGGGTTTAATACAGGGAGAGGGATTTATATGTACACGTACAGGGTTACACACAGGGAAAGGGATTTACATGTACATGTGCAGGTTTCATACAGGGAGAAGGATTTACATGTACATGTACATGTGTAGGGTTTCACACAGTGAGAGGGATTTACATGTACATGTACATGACAGGGCTTAATATAGGGAGAGGGATTTATATGTATATGTACAGGGTTTCATACAGGGAGAGGGATTTACATATACATGTACAGGGCTTCATACAGGGAGAGGGATTTACATGTACAGTGTTAAGCATTTTTACAGGTAACGTTGCTTGTTGACGACACTTGGAGAAACTGTAATCTTAGCTTAATTGTTTATTACATTTTAATGAACATCAATTTTTCAAAAGCACTGTCTTTTAGTCTATACCTATCAGGTCTAAAGACCTTAACCAACTCACTAAACAAATGTTAAACAGAAGCAGAAATGAAAAGAGCTTGAAAAGGGTTCATCAAAATAATTGCTTAAGCACAAGCACAGTATTTCACCTAACTTGAAAAAAAGGGCTTCAAGCATCAGTCAAATACTTGAAAATATGTGCTTAAAGCACAAGCACTCAAGTGCTTGCCCCGTCTCTAAGATGTGTCAGCACGGTGTAATTATGAAGTTATCATCAATGTGAACACACTTTACATGTACTTTATTCTCTTCAATATACATGTAGATCTTACTGATTCAAGTTTAATGGGACCAAGGTATGAATAATTGAAAATCTCTTTGTATCACAAGAATAATAAAAAAAATTTTTCAATAAAGAAACTGTAGGGATATCAAAACCCAAAAAGCATGTGGACTAGGTTAAGATGGTACTAACACAAGAGGCTAATGTAGGACCCAAAATTAAACAAACCACTTCCATATAACCCTACATAGGTACAGTACTTTGTGTTTTGCTTTATAGTAGTGTTGATACTTATGTAAGGTTATATGGAAGTGGTTTGTTTAATTTTGGGTCCTACATTAACCTCCTGTGTTAGTACTATCTTGACCTTGTCCGCATGCTTTTAGGGTTCCCTACATTTTCTTTCATTTTTATTGAAAATGTTTTTTTATTATTCTTGTTTCCATTGTTTTTCCTGAATGGTGAAAATATTATACATGTGGATGAAACTAAATCTAACAAATATATTCCATTCAAAAAATGGATACAGTGAATTTGTCTTTTCTCTTACATGTGCCTGCATTATTTGTACTTGCAGATTGACCAGCCCCTCCCACTATTTGCAAATGAGTCATTATATTTTCAGACATTCAAATTGAAGTCATGCCCTGTGAAATATTTATATTACAGACACTGTGATAGAAACCAACTGCTGGCACTCAATGTACTGAGTGATAATATTCAACTGCAGAGTTCTGCAGGTACAAGGAAGTCTTGCCATCCAAGTATAAAATGGGTGGAGCTACATGTATAAAGCGATTTTCATGGCACAAATGTTGCCCAGATGGTGTAGTTGATTAGGATTATATTGTCACTAAACAGCATTAACTGTTTGACAAGCATAAAAAACTGTTTCATGGCCATCGCTAGCGAAGTATTACTTGAAAGTTCAAAGTTCAAACCAAGTACGCTTGAGGTATATACATGTACATGTAGAACTGCCTCCAAGCAAAGAGAGAACTGTGCAGTGCCAAATAAGAAGCTTTTTCTGTCAATAGTGTGCCACATGAGCTTATCTGATGTAAGTGCATGTACTAGTGTTGTTTTAGTCAACTATAACTAAAACTAAAACTAAAACCCCTTTTAGTAAGGCATTTTGACTTTTGGTTAACTAAACTATAACTAAATTACAAGTCTATTGCAATAACTATAACTAACTAAAATGAAGAGTGGTCAATTATAGGGACTTTTAGTTAGTTAACTAAAACTAAAACCTATTAAACTATAACTGAACTAAAGGTTTGAAAAATAAGGCATACTATAACTATAACTAAAAGTAAGCATTTTTGTCAAACTAAAACAACACTAGCATGTACATGTACCCTTTTTAAATTTCTGTAGACACAGCATTGAAGACAAAATCAGATCAAGACAGGATCAAAGGTACATGTATATGTACATAAAATAGTTAAGAATAATTATTATTGTAGGGGGTTAATTAAGTTAAGGATAAGGGAGTGTTTGTCTCTCCTTGCCAGAATGTTCCCTTGGAACTTAGTACTAATTATACCCAAGTGGGTCGAAAGTGTGTTTTCTGCACAAGTGAAATGGCTTGATGAGAATACATCTGTCAGTGTGTAAAAACTGTGTATATATTTCCAAGTTTATTGGGAGCCATACTGAATAATCTGTATTAATGGGGAAGTCATGTACTATATTCTGTATTAATGTACTGTATACTCTGTATTAATGGGGAAGAAGTCATGTACTGTATACTCTGTATTAATGGGGAAGAAGTCATGTACTGTATACTCTGTATTAATGGGGAAGAAGTCATGTACTGTATACTCTGTATTAATGGGGAAGAAGTCATGTACTGTATACTCTGTATTAATGGGGAAGAAGTCATTTACTGTATACTCTGTATTAATGGGGAAGAAGTCATGTACTGTATACTAATGATATCATTTTTGTCTATCTATCTTCTAAAGGGAAAAAAGAGCACAAGTGGCCAGTCAGAAGATATCAGACTATCAAGAAAAGGAAAGATCAAAAGTTGCTGTAAGTATATGCATGTAGAACAATCATTAAAACATGTGAAAATTTGTTATACATGCATAATTAAGCCACTCAAACAAATTTATAGTTTCTCAGGCCTGCAATGTAGTAAAATTATAATGATATTAGACTTCTTTGATTTTGGGCTTTGTTAAGGTTCAAATGTTTGCCTTAAGCCTGGTTCACAATATGACGCAAGCCTTGCTTTGCGTCAGTTGCGTTGTGATAAAATTCTGAAAACTGATTGGTCAAACGCAACATAGCCGACGCAAAGATAGAATCAGATCCTATTCTTGCGTTACGTTGCGTCTGACGGCATTAAAAGAAGTGCATCATTTTCACAATTCAACACACGTACGCAACGCAAAGCCTTGCTTCATATTGTGAACCAGCCTTTACTGATTTAAGGAAGGGAAAGTAAGATATTAAATATACTATTTAACACTAAGACACTCTTCACCCTCCAACAGACAGGTCTGGGCTCCAGGGAATACACCTCCCTCCTCTCCCTCACTCAGTGAACTTGTTCATTGGAAACACGTTTATACAAACATGTAGCTTCACTGCTCATAAGATCCAGATACTATATTATTATTATTAGTATTTATATCTGATTATATATACATGTAGGCTATATTGGAGATGGCTAAAGCAAACAAGAAAGAAGGGGCAATGTGGTAGCAACCAATATGTAATACTCTTATTTCTGTACAGTAAAAGTTTATTATTATTATTATATTTAACTTGATAGAAAGTGCACAAACGCTCAGTGTTATGGTAAAATGAATATTCATGCACACACAGCCTTCTTTTAGAGATCAATGATACAATATCACTCTGTACTTTTGAATAATTAATGAATATTATCTCACACTCGATGTTCAATTAAGTTATTAGTTAGTGGTTGTTGTGAGTTTCCAATTTCGAAACTTTGGCCATTAATTGTTGGTATGCATGCAGTGTGCATGAAAAATTATTATGCAAAATTAATAGGGCTGGGAATCGGCTGAGATTCTGAAATCGATTATTACTAACTCCAAGTCGATTGATAATCGATTAAAATCAGCAGAAGTATTAAGTCAATTAATACAGGAAACTCCTCCCATTTGACAATCAAAAAGGCTTCCATATTGTACATTATTTGCCGTCACATGCATGTCTTTTGGAATAATCAGAAGAATTTTCAATATCGATTGATTAATCGTCCCAGCCCTAAATTTATTATTGGTTTTCAATTGGGGGGCTCAGGAGGTCAGAAATAATGCCAGCAATTGCGTGCGGCTAATCTTCCACTCTGAAAAAAACAATAAACAGCCACCCAGAAGCCAGACGTTTTCCTTCCGCTTATTTGTGCCAGCAATTGCGTGCGGCTAATCTTCCACTCTGAAAAAAAACAATAAACAGCCACCCAGAAGCCAGACGTTTTCCTTCCGCTTATTTGTTTCAGGCGCAGTTACGCCGAAGCCAGATTTATAATTATTAACCTTTGAGCAAGTAGATCTAAAGATGGACTACTTTGTTAATTTCTTTAGTTTGAGCACTACCTCGCTTAGAGTGACTGTGGCTGTTGTTACCTTGATGTTATTTTTGTGGTACTGGTAAGTCAAAATGATATTGTTGTCCTAAATGTAATTAAATACGTCTCGTGTTTAGTTCTTGTGAGATACTACGTATGACAATATATATATTATACTACTTATTGCACAATTGCAATACACAAATATATATATATGCATTACCCTCTCTGTGATGCAATGTACAGTAAACCATTATTTCTGAATCGGGAAATTCTGACCTCAAGAAACAGCAAAGGCAATCACCAAATGGTAATACGTTTGATTTCTAGCCTGCGCTTTAATTAATAATAGCAATCAGTTGAAGCCCCACAACAGAATCCACACAACAGCTCAGGTCAGCAGGCTAAAAAAATGAACTGGTTTTCTACAATGATCTATAAAGGTATTTTAAAGCAAGTGTAAAAACATCCTCAATATTGCTAGAGTGGATAGATGGTCTATGGACTCCACCCAATAGTTAATACTGCTATTCTTTTCTTTGTGTGATTTTCTTTTACACAGATCACATACGAAAATACGTCTAAAAATACTTAGCTCACGAACATAAAGAGTCCTAAGCCCGTTCATTAATTCCATTGAACAACAGCTAGTAATACTTACACATGTAGAGTCTGCATGATTAACAGTGAATGACTTTTTTTTAATGATATGACATTAGTCTGGAGGCCGGACGTTCACAAGGGAAAGACGAAACATCTGGACAAACTCACACACAAAACTGGGGAATATGTCACAGGAAGTCACATGACTTTCAGTGCAGTACATGAAATGGCTTTGTGTGTAAATGTGCTTGAGAAAACACATACTTAAAATCAAGCTAAAAACCATCCTTGAAGATTGCTATTCAAAGAAACACATTGCTTGCAGGCCTTGCATACTCTTTGCCGTCATTCTTTTTTGTTTTCGTAGCCATTATAGTAATTATTACATACGTACATAGGTGGGGTTAATGTGATCACATGATAGAAATACTTTTATTGGTCTACAAGAAATTGGTGCAGATCCCAGTTTTGTGTGTGAGTTTGTCTAGACAGTTCGTCTCTCCATTGTGGACGTCTGGACTAATGTGACATAAGTGGCTATTTGGGCAATCCTAAACATTTATACTATAATTATATTCATGGTACATAGTTACTTCACTGTTATATAAAAGAAAGGTGCTCGTACTTATGTTTAGAAATAACATCACTGGGAAACTCTAGGGGGACATTTCAAAATTAGCATCTTGAGCACACTGATTCACTCAATTTTATTGTAAAAGAACAAACATTTTTATGACAACCTGTTTACACCGGTACCACAGCAGTGTCGTTTATAAACATTAGTATAGTGTAGCTACTGTAATATTTGGCAATACATCTCCAAACACACGGGTATTGACCTAATCTATATAAGTGTTATGGATTTTATATCAAAAGAAGATATCACTATAATAATCAAGTAGTATTCTCTATATGTAAGGATTCATACCATTCAATGGCAAGTGATATATTAAAATTATTTCAAAATCTCTGTTAGACTGATGCACTATTAGATTAGTCTCGCCAGGCCAGCCCCTCACCTACGCGGAAGAGGGTCTGGTCAAACTCGCATGTTGCATTCGTGTTTAACACGCCACAGTTTTTGTGGCGTGTTAACCACAGGCTAAGTGTATAAAGTATGTCATCACCTCAGTTTTAATTAATTTCACCCACTTAAGAAACTCGCTGACTGCAACACTAATACACTTTGCCTGTGGTTAACACGCCACAAAAACTGTGGCGTGTTAAACACGAATGCAACATGCGAGTTTGACCAGACCCTCTTCCGTGTAGGTGAGGGGCTGGCCTGGCGAAACTACTATTAGATCTAGAAAAGATTGTAATTCATGATGAATGCTTGATTTCCAATGAAGTATTGTTATATATGGAGTTTTGTTATGGTAACTAATAATTAATGACTTAACAGTCCTGCTTGTGTAATTATAATGCTCTTTATTAGGTTTGCATATCGTCCATATCAATTCTTCAAAAGACGTGGAATTCCTCATCCTCCAGTGGTACCATTATTTGGTAATGCTGCTCAGATTACAAGAGAGGTCAGTTTCGCTGAAAATCCTGGAGTCATTAATTAACACTGTGCCCTGCTCTTGTGGTTTGACAAAATTAATGATTATAGTAATAGCAAGGGTGGGTTAAACATTGATGCCCTGCCCTTGTGGTTTGACAAAATCTATTAATAGAAAATGTGGGTTCTAAACATTTAATAAACATTGATGCCCTGCCCTTGTGGTTTGACAAAATTAATGATTAATACCAAATATGGGTTCTAAAGTTTTACTTACACTTTTGTTGTTTGTAAACTGTAAATTTCATTTAGCTTTACCTCATGAAATACATGTTGCATACACAGTTAAGGAAGTTGCATCATTCTGGTGGGCTAGGTAAATTAATGGGAAACGCACACTTGAGCTACTACAGTGTATAGACCAGCAGGAAGAAAACAGCTTGTGGATACTGCAGACAATAGCTGAAATATACTGTAAAAATATTTATACAGAAATCATTAAAATTAAGAATTAAGAAGAATGGAAAACAAAAAAAAACTATATATATATTATATATATATTATATATATATATACAATACGTTATTACATTTTAGACTGAAGAAAGTAGTGACTAGTCAGCAATGATTATTGGTCTCCACTCTCCACATAACAATCACATGCAGGGATACGTTTTCTTGATAAATATAATTATTTATTTTTTATAGGGTCGATTAGCCAGCTATGAAAAATGGATAAAGAAATATGGTAAAGTATGTGGGTAAGAAAAAATCTATTTTTTTTGTATGTTACTCTGGATCCATGCATAGTAGGGCTAAGAATCTGCTGAGATTCTGAAACTGACTATCACTAACTTCAAGTCGATTGATAAAATCAGTGAAAATAATTAGGCCAATTAAGTTAATTAATGCAGGAAACTCCTCCCATTTGATGATCCTGTCACTTCCATATTATACTGTTGCATACTTGAAAAGTATGTCTTTTGGAATAATTAGCATAATTGATATCACGGATTTATAATCAGAAGAATTTAAAACATGGATTGGATCAATCATCCCAGCCTTAATGCATATGCACTCTAGATAAGGTATACTCATTATACACAGTGAAATGGAAGAATATAATTATGATTTATGAAGCTCGCCACAATTAATGGCATATGGTCAAAATAAGCTTAATTCTTATCATAACAAAGTATTATAGTTAAATAGTGGGAGGGCTAGGTGTATAAGTGAATATTTTGATAGTTTCTTCTACTTGCTACTATATATAAATAGGAATGCATTTGCTACATACATAAACCTATACCCAACCCTAACAATTGTACTCCCCAGGATAATGTTACGATATAATGATGACATACTCCTGTTATGGTTACACGAGGAACATCAGGCATATTAGCTATAGAATATAGACAGCAGAGAAATGTGCTTGTGTGTGACTACACTGAGTACACTCATTTCTAAATGTGATCCAATTTGAAAAAAAGGACCTTTATCGCATAGTTTTGAGGAAATGCTTACCTTTAAATGCTTGCTAGTTTGCCATTTTGTAATGAAAGTTAACAAAATTTTGCATTTACGAAGCTTAACGATGACTCTTGCTAGTTACATACCTAATTTCAATGATGTCTTGTACAGCTTTTGTATCCAAAGTTTATGTTACATATGACTACAGTGAAGTAAATGGACTATGTAAACATTAAGGTTTGGCAGAGATATGAGTATAAATTTAACAATAGTACTTTATTTTCAATTACCATGACCTTGCAGTCACTGTGTATGTACTAGGCTTGAGATAATTAAGCTAGCATAATTTTGGGAATAATACCACGGCTAAAAAAGCAAGCATAATTCGAGCATAATAGCAAGCAAAACGCAAGAAACCCCACCTGCAGCAGAAAGGGTCTTCTCCATACTCAAGAACTCCTTTGACCCACAGCAAGACTTATCACTACAAGACTATATTGAATGTTCTCTAATGTTACAATACAATAACCAGTAATTTTTTGTGAAATTTTGTAGCATATATTTGGGAATTAGAGAATAGAATAATACCAAACAAAAGTGGCATAATTATCTCAAGCCTAGTATGTACTAATAATCTGTTTGCAGTTACTATGTGGGGGCCACACCTCATTACTTAATCACTGATCTTGATATGGTTAAGGATATAATGGTAAAGTATTCTGAAATATTCATGGATAGACTTGTGAGTTGCTATATAGTACATATATACATTCATAATTAAATACAACTCAATCATTTTTCATAATTTGACTTCAAGTAGAAAACTACTATGATGAAGTGACCCCTGAACCATTGTACTAGTGTTTTTGATAAGCTCATACAATGCACCATTGGCCCAAAGAGCTTCTTATTTGGCACTGCACATTTCTCTCTTTGGGCCAGTGGCACAGTTAATTCTGATGATATTGTCACTAACAGCATTAACTCTTTGTTAATTGGCTCAAGATGTATTCCCAATGACGCACACACTAACCATTGTTAAGCCAATTTGGCCCATGCTTCAAAACGTATCAAAACCTCAATTATTCTGCAGGAACCCACTGAAATTTTGTGTCTAAATATCCTAATTAGTGATTAGTATTTCTTCCTGGATACCAAATTTCATGACGAGTGTTTAAACCTATATTATTATGTTACACATAACAGTGGAGTTGGAAGTTGGAATATGAAACTTTGGCCCACCCAATCATTTTCATGTTCATACTCCTATGCATATGACACTCCTATGCATATAACACTCCTATGCATATAACACTCCTATGCATATAACTCTCCTATATAACACTCCTATGCATATAACTCTCCTATGCATATAACTCTCTATGCATATAACGCTCCTATGCATATAACTCTCCTATATAAAATGTTATATTTCTTTCTGCAGTTTGTTGTACATGTGTTATATGCATAGGAGAGTTATATGCATAGGAGTGTCATATGCATAGGAGTGTTATATGCATAGGAGTGTTATATGCATAGGAGTGTTATATGCATAGGAGTGTTATATACATAGGAGCGTTATATGCATAGGAGTGTTATATGCATAGGAGTGTTATATGCATAGGAGCGTTATATGCATAGGAGTGTTATATGCATAGGAGCGTTATATGCATAGGAGTGTTATATGCATAGGAGTGTTATATGCATAGGAGTGTCATATGCATAGGAGTGTTATATGCATAGGAAAGTTATATGCACAGGAGCGTTATATGCATAGAGAGTTATATGCATAGGAGAGTTATATGCATAGGAGTGTTATATAGGAGAGTTATATGCATAGGAGCGTTATATGCATAGAGAGTTATATGCATAGGAGAGTTATATGCATAGGAGTGTTATATAGGAGAGTTATATGCATAGGAGTGTTATATGCATAGGAGTGTTATATGCATAGGAGTGTCATATGCATAGGAGTATGAACATGAAAATGATTGGGTGGGCCAAAGTTTCATATTCCAACTTCCAACTCCACTGTTATGTGTAACATAATAATATCCCCATTGAGTATTAAAGGAAGGGCCTTTTGAATCTACCATACATTTAGTTGAAGTTTAACTTCTTTTTTAGTTTGAAGGTGACAGTCTTATGGATGTTCTTCACTTTAATCAGCTTGGATTAATTACATTGAATGGAGAACCATGGAAACGAGCTAGACGCATTATCAGTCCAGCATTCTCTGCATCAAAAGTGAAACAGGTATACACATGTATATATTATATAATTATTATATATAATATTTTTTCCGTTTTAAAATATCAATGTCAATAATTATTATAAAGAATAATTAAAAACATTCTGCTTATGTGTATAATTACATAGAAAATATTGGTCACAAAACAAAGGCCGCTTTTGTGACCAAAAGTGTGTTTTGGTGGTGTTTTGATGGTATCAAGTACTAATTGAGTACTGGACTGTGCAGTTATGCAATTGTCAATGGGAATAGGTGTGGTATCAATTACTATGCCCACAAGAGTGGTATGGTAGTATCAATATCGATTCTGAACTGTTACTTGATACAAGAATCAAAGTACTGGAATGGAGTATTTTAGTATGGTTATCACACACTGCTAACAGAAGAACATGTGGTATAGTAGATGGAGTTAATACCTGGAAATAGCAGCAATAAGCACTAAAACGAACTTACTTGTATAATAAAATACATGACCGTGGATGCAAAAATCAGTCATTTGGCAAATACAAATTTTGTCAAACACTACTTACATTAAAACTTGTTATTCTGACATTTTCTACAACAAGCAAACCAAATTCGGTATCCAGAGAGAGCAACTATTGTTTCACTTATAAACAAAATTTAGTTAGTTTCCTGTACTAAATGGCTGAATAATGAGTGTTTAAATACAAGTGTTTAATATTTTTTGAAAAAAAATTAGTGTTTGCTAAATCAGTGTTTCCCCAAAGGGTGGTAACATGGCGCTCCCCCGCCCTTTAGTCTTGCTCGCCCACCCTTTAATTTTAAAGTTTATACTGAAAAACAGTACTGATTAAACATTGTTTACCAAACGTCATGTAGCACAGATGCACTCCCCCAACCTTGATATTTATCATAGGGGAAACACTGGCTAAATGACAGATTTTCACATCTGCAGTCCATGCATACTTTCATATGTGACGGTCACTTAGTTTGTGTTGACAATGTTTTGTCAGAGAGCAAGATGGACTGACAGATAGACGCATAGAGTCATGATATTAATTAATTTTTAGATGATACCTTTTGTGGAGTCTTGCTGTGATAACCTACTTCAGAAGTTCATGGATATAGCTAAATCAGGAGAGACTGTGGATATTGCAAAGTCAGACATTGCATTACTGTAATCATTCATACTGTATGTATGTATATCCTACATAGCTCAATAGCAAAGTGCGAGCCTAGTGAGCATATGCCCATCCAACAGTGTTTTTTCCAGGATAATATTGGTGGGGGGAATAGCTTTTTCTCCTCCAAAGATTAATTAATGACTTATTTTAGGAGGAGGGGGGGTTGGAATTTCAGCATGCCTATAGTAACCACCCATCTTCAAAGTTCTGGCCACACCACTGTAGATAACAGATGCCAATCAGTAGAGTTAATTATATTGGAATAGACATACCGAATTTGCAGTGATAAATAGAATACATAGTTAAAATCAGTATAATCTGTAGTTGAAATTAGCTGCTAAACTGTAGACTAGTTTTCACAATCATTTTCTGATTGATAGCATATATTCATTCACATTCGTTCAGTTTACAATGTCTACTGTCATAGGTTCAGTATTTGGTCATACAATTAACTATAATCCATACCTGCTAAAATATAGACTAGCTGTCACAATCATTTTCTCATTGATAGCATATATTCATTCACATTTGGTCGGTTTACAATGTCTACTGTCATAGGTTCAGTATTTAGTCATACAATTAACTATAATCCATACCTGCTAAAATATAAAGTCCATTCACGTTGAGTTGGGACTTTTCTCATTAAATATTCATAGGTGAAAATTACTCGTATACGTGGGTTTTACTCATGAATATAATTAAAAGCATGCAGTGGTAGTAAACGAAAATACAGACGCAGGTCCCTGTCTTTCTCTCTGTGTGTTTAACTTGGAACGACAAAGTTACCTCAAGGTAAGTAAAATGGGTGTATAATATCATAGATGATAATGTGCTTCATGAGTGAATAAAAAATTTCTAGTTGACGATACATAAATAATACGATAGCGTATTTATATTACAATATTATATATATAACTTGCTATGAAATAAGTGATGAATGACAGTAAAAAAGAATTATAATATAACTCACAGTTAAGTTATTACAGTACAGGACTACACGTGAAAAAGCGTGGTTACTATGGTAAGTTTTTATTGTCAACGCGTGGGATGTGCGTTACTATGGTAAGTTTTAATTGCGTAATTATTGAAATTAGATGAATATTTAATGAGAAAAGTCCCAACTCAACGCAAACGGACTTTAGACTAGCTGTCACAATCATTTTCTCATTGATAGCATATATTCATTCATATTTCAGATTATATGGTCAGTTTGCAATGTCTACTGTCATAGCTTCAGCATTTGGTCGTGAAGTGAATATGTTAAAAGGAGATGCTGATATACTGACAGATGCAGCATATGAATTAGTCACCAGCTACAACGAACGAACGCCGTCACTTGCAATTACAATAGCCCTTATATGTAAGGAAAACCTGTGATGATTTGCATCAAATTGCATACTCCTCTTAAATGAAGAAAATAATAACAAAATAATTATTCGTTTGTACAAGTAAAATTGTAATCAAAATAATAAGAGGGTTACTACATTTTTCTTTGTGTGTATAGCAGGTTGCAACTCAAGTTTCATTGGCCCAAGAAATATTGACTATTTAGTTTCTCATCTATTTTATCTGACAGCTTTTTATTTTCAGCAAACGTTGAATCATGAATCTAGTTATCTCTGTACACTACAGAAACAAAATTGTTAAAATAACTCTGTAATAATTCGAAGGTTGGTAACCTATGCAACAACTTAAAAGATTATTCTACTTCTATTAGAGAAATACAAGTGCAAGTAATTGATACAGGTATATTATCACTCATTTGTCATGACTGAGTGATGATATACTTGCACCAATTACTTGCCTCTTTCCAACTGTGCTAATTTATATATTATTTTAACAATTTATTTTTTGCACTCTAACTATGTAATTAAAAAAAGGATTATATTGTAAAGTAGGGAACAGCAACGCAGGTGGAGAAACTAATAATCAATTATTGTTGGGCCTCATCCAATTTTTTATATTTCTTCCTTTTTGTTAGCACATCTTCCCTTCCTTGAACCATTTTTCCAGTTTTTTATAAAGCAAAGCAGAGTAGCAGTACTTACAAAAACAATACTTGGCTCAATGTTACACTTAGTGCAAGCAAGGAGGCAACAGGAATCAAAGGTGAATAATAGAATGATATCCATGCAGTGTTGAATCAAATTCATTGTGCACACACACTAGTACAAAGACTTTCTTCAACTTGTGATTGAAGCATATGACGAGGAAGGTAAAAACTCACCAAATGGTGAAAAAGTACTACATGATGATGAAATTGTGGGACAGTGCATCGAACTGTTGTTTGCTGGCTATGAGACTACCGGTAATAATTTAGGATTTATGGCTTACCTCTTGGCTACTAATCCAGATAAACAGGAGAAGCTACATCAAGCTATTGATGAATACTACCAAGAAAATGAGGTTTGATAATCTATTGATACATTCACTTGCTAATGATATATAAATTGTGTCATTGCTATTTGGATAGTTGTGTAGTAACCTAATGCAATTAGTAATGCTGACAAAATTAGAATTTTAAACAATTTCCTCCTGTATATTTGGCAAAATCTTTTTATGTCTCTGTAGGATGCAACACTGTATGAAGCATCGGAGGCGATACCATACTTGGATTGGGTTTGTCAAGAGGCTCTAAGACTCTATGCAGGTGTACCAAGGTAGAAGCTATTATACTTGTAAAAACTGCACTCATCATTTGAGCAATTATAAAATTATTTTTAGGTTTTCACGTTTTTGCAGAGAGACTGTGGATGTTAAAGGTGTGACTATTCCAAAGGGATATGTTGTAAGTATAGGGATACAGTTTATTCATGACTCAGCTGAACACTGGGAGGATCCAGAGATGTTTAGACCAGAACGGTAGGTCCAACTGTTTCTCATATACCACATATCCGACATCCTGTACTAATCTCTTAATACACATTGTCACTTAGCTAACACATCTGTGGTGTACAGCTGTGTCAACCTGTCAACTAAGTGACAATATATATATATTGATTTACGATTACGTGCAGATCCATTTGTTCATGATATCATTTAGTCTGTTTGATAATATTTTAGTGTAGGTTTCAATTGAGATTCAGTATGAAGTACACTAGACCCTTGCATGTTTGTGGATCATACAGTGCTGTAGGAGTATATTGTAGCTGTGGTGTATCTGTGATTTATATAGTTATTGTGTCATTATGATGACACGCATCAGTTAGTGCTACAAATCAGATAAAGCACGGCGGTTTTAGTTATATCCCCTGTGGTTTCTTTAATGTTTAGATAGTTGGGCTGATTAATGCCCTTGACATCATACAGTTGTAATGGTTATGACCCCAAACAGTGATCAAATGTCCCTTTGAAGTTAGTGGAAAAATGTTTTCTTCATAGTTACTGTACATAGTTTATTGGATATGGCAATAAAAGGTCTTGGTATAAACAAGAAGTATACGATAATGTATGGAGATTAAAATAATTGTTTTCTAACCTACTTACCATACTTAGCTAACATTTGTTGTGATGATTCTGTTAAACGAGTAGCTTAGTCTACAAAACGTTTTAATTAATACACTATTCATTATATTTATATTAATTATATTCAATATTATTGTTAATGTATTAGTTTTAAACCCGAAGAGAAGGAAGGACGTCATGCTATGTCTTATTTGCCATTTGGAGTTGGACCTCGCCATTGTATTGCAACAAAATTTGCCATAATGGAGGTTAGAATGGCGGTTTTGACTGTCATGAGGCACACTAAGTTTGTGACAGCACCTGAAACTAAGGTTATTCTCATTACTAAAATAATAAATAACATTCATTAAGTGTTGTGATGTGGCACAAGCATGGGGCTCAATAAATGTCGAGATTAGATAATGCACGAGTGAACGGAGTGAGTGCATTATCTATTCTTGCATCCCTTTATTGGTATGACCCAGTGCTACATTGAAATGATCCATTATCTTCACTAGTAAATACATTGCCTGTCATGTAATGTTTACTTTTGTTATAGGTTCCAACAGTTTATGCTATTGTTACTCAAGGTGCTATCAATGGAATACATCTGAAAATACAGACTCGTTGAATTATTTGCCATTAGGTTTTTGTTAATGTACCATGTTGTGATTCATTAAAAACTTTGGAAATTGTTGATTCAGATATTTTTATGTTTGTGTTTCAGCAGACCGAGCTTTAATTACCAAAATATAATTGAGTTTGACTATAAATATAGCTTAGCATTTCAGGATTTAACTGAAAAATAATCTGGATGCAAAATTCATTTATTTTTTTGGTTGTTAAAATCACTTTGAAATGTGGAATTCTACATCCCAAAAAACATTTTTTTTTTGTGTCCAATTTCCTACCTTATAATAATACATCATATCCACTGTTTTCGTTAGGATTTTACAATGAAAAACTATAGTCTGTTCACATTCACTATCACCGAGAATTGTAGGAATTTTAGGGCTTAATCCCCAAAACGTCTCAGACCATACAAACTTCATTGAATTTCTTTTTCCTTCTTGAAGAAAGTGCAAAAATAATACTACTTTTTCTGAGAAATTGGCCAGGACATAATAACAGGAAAAGGGCCAAAGTTGAACTTTATTGAATATTCTTGAATTGGTGCCATATCAAGCGAAGATTAAGTTTTTTAGGTAAAGTATCACATTTCCAGGAAAAGGATTGTACATTGTTATATAAGTACTGAAAATCCTTTTCCTGGAAATGTGATACTTTACCTAAAAAACTTAATCGTCGCTTAATGTTAGTAACAAATTATTCCTTTTCCTGACATTAAATTTTAGGTATATAAGTATAACAATGTCCATACCTAAAATTTAATTTGTCGGGAAAAGGAATAATTTACATTAATTTGTAGCTACATTTTATTTCTTAATATAATATAATATAATAAAACTTTTCTTTTATATATCAGCAGGTAATATGAGCTAAAGTTTGTTTTTGTAGTAGCTAGCCAACCAGCAGCTATATGAACAAAACTATAAATTGACATTCTGAATAATAACATTGTAAATCAGCAAAGGCGTGCTTAAAAGTAGTACTAGTTATTACCAGGCAAATGGACTATGGCAAAAATGGTCCCCAATAGCCTCCATAGTGATCTTTTGCCACTTCACAGCTATGTGGCCAAGCCTTTCCACGCTCGGGATTGAAATAGCCCTTCTGGTACTGGGCTAATTTGCTTCTCATAGTTTTCAGCATATCAGGCATTTTGGATGCTAGGTTGACTCGCTCTTCTGGATCGTTCTTGATGTTATACAGACAGCCTGTGTCACCACAGTGTTCTACCGCTTTTATACCTCCTGCTGGATTGGTGAGATTAGGATACTGAGGTCCTGTCCATCCAGCCTGTTCAACATCACCCAAAATGATTTTGTAATCATCACTAATCAAAGTTTCTATGTTTGCTGGAATATCTGTGCGAGGTGATTTGGAATCCAGGCCAGAGATGAATGGCCACATATTTAAACTGTCAACAGGTGGGAGGTTTGCTTTGGCAGCCCGTTCATCTGTAGAATCTATACCAGCAAGTGCACAGAATGTACCATACCAGTCAGCTAAATGGACATAACCATCAGTCTTTTTGCCTCTCATATTCTCGGGAAGAAAACCTCCTGATACAAATGCATTGACACGAATCCCCCCTTGCCAGCTGGTCATTTTGCCACCTCTAAGCGGGTAGTTGTTTGCTCCACCTCCAGGGTATTCTGGACCACCATTATCACTACTAGTCACAAACAGAAGATCATCCCAAAGACCTCGTTTTTTGAGTGCATCCGTTAGATCTCCCACAACATCATCTAGGTAGTTCACCATGGCATGATAGATTTGACGATCCTTATCATCAATGAACTTGAATTTGTTAAGATAGTCATCAGGTACTTGGAGAGGTGTATGTACTATATGTGGAGCATAGTATAGGAAGAGAGGTATTGATGGATCATGATTGTTAACAACATCGAGCAGGTGTTTCTTAAACATAGCCTCTTCATAGATAGTTCCATTCTCTCCTGTTGCTGGTGCATCAAAATCCCACAAGTCAGTTATCATAGTGCCATTACACTTAGCACCAGCCTTTTCTGTGTAGAAGTCATTGGCATGATGAAAGTATCCAAAAGATGACTGAAATCCTCGACCTTTAGGAGTATGGTCTGGTGTTGCCATGCCAGCATCCCACTTTCCAACCTGATGTGCAGCATAGCCAGCTTGTACTAGCTTAGTAGCTAATCCAGTCATGTTTCGTGGTATACCTGCAAATCCTGACACTGGATCATTGGGATTATAGACATTCGGTTCAAGATTTAGATCATTAACATGAATAGGTAGCCTTCCACTCATGAGACACGAACGAGATGGTGAACAGAACTGGTAGACATAGTGTTGATCAAGCTCCAACCCCTCTTTCACTAGACTATCAATGTGAGGAGTAACAACCTCTTTGGTTGGAGGATTGCGATGGTAGCCTACATTAGCCCAACCCCAGTCATCTACCAACATAAAGACAAGGTGAGGTTTCTTGCCTGCAGCTGGAAGAGGCTGCTCCACAGCACAAGTCAACAAGGGAAAAGTAAGAATTACAATTGCAAAGCTGTACATTTTGCAAGTTTAGATCTAGGTGTGGTGGGCTAATAATTATCTAATATTCATAGCTAGATCTGATGAATATTAGTACACATCAGGTTTCCACACCCTTTAAATTTGACCTTCAGTGTTATCGAGTGTATGTATATTTTAAAATCCGAGACCAAAACGTTTAATAATAATATACATTTGGTCCACTAGGAGACAACTTAATGCCATTTTTTCTTGAACTTTATAATTATCATACAAGGCCAAAATTTTTGGCTCTTGTGACGGTAAAATTCTAAAATTCTTTCAGTGTTTAATTATTCAAGACCATTGTCTGGAGTATGGTACCTTTACAGTAATTACATTCCTGTTCCAGATTACAAATTGGATGTTTTGTTGTGTTTATTCACCGTTTCAACATACATGGATCAGAAATGTTTGTATCAAGAATGACATAAAGCTCTACATCCCAGTTCCATATGTTACAAGCAACTGGTGTCAAGAAGTTGGAACAATATGGGAAGGACTCAGTAGAAAATACAGCCATTAATATAATATAAGTGGCTTTATCTTACAGTTAAGAAACCCGTGGCACCAATGCAAAAGAATCAACCTTTTTTTGTAATTATAGTAAATAGATGTGTATACATACGTATACAGCTGCCTGCAGTAAAAAATTGGCAAAAGGTATGTCTATTTGATATCACATAAAGTACGTGAAAATTTGAAACGTTTCTTTACTTTACGTACGCGTGTACTTAGTTTTATTGTATTTGTAGAGATTCATACATATTTAAATACCAATAATTATACAAAGCTAACTAATAGACACTCAGCAGTCAGGTGAGCATTAGGTATATGTCAAGTCACATTGTTATCCTGCAATTAAGAAATAGATTAAACATTTTCTAAACAGATTAAAATCAGTTATGTAGGAACGTACGAGAGGCTAATACAGTTCAGTGTCCGCAATTTGTGTGCTTTCTCATCACGTATTCAGAAAGTCCACCATTTTTTTTGCCAGGCATTATATACTCTTCTCAGACACTTTTTGTAATTATGGCATTGTTATGTGGTGTATAGATTCTCAGAACATTCTACTTATTCTTATTGTATATCTTACTCACATGTACAACATCTAGCAGAGTGAATTAGTTCAGAAATGTTTTTTGAACGTTTTTCTTATAATTCAAAAACAAGTTGATTGATTGGAGTTACAGAAATTTGCAGATTTAGAAAATAGCCTAGCATAGCAGTTGAATTCAGCACAAATCAAAATTATGTAAAGCCTATCACACACAAAATTATCAATACAAAATTAAAGTACCACACAAGGTCTTTAAGAGGCATATCCCATGAACTTATGTCTCTTGTTTCTGTATGTTATTCATGAAATAGTAAAGTCCTTGACGAGCCAATAACTCAGCATGTGTTCCTTGTTCAATCACTGAACCGTTATGAAGAACAACAATGCAGTCCGAGTTATAGATGGTAGATAGTCGATGAGCAATGATAATGGTAGTACGACCTTCCTTTGCTTTGTCTAGAGCATCCTGAACAATTTTCTCACTCTCTGTGTCTAGGGCAGATGTAGCTTCATCCAGAAGAAGGATCTTGGGATCTCGTACTAGGGCTCGTGCAATGGCTACTCGTTGTTTCTGACCTCCACTCAATTGTGTTCCTTTTAAACCTACATTAGTATTGTATCCCTGTGTATAGATTGATAGGAGTGGTGTTTAGTTTGAGAGTAGTGACCATTTTTAATTATATTAGTTAACTAAATAGGTAATGCTTACTAAAAAGTTTTAGTTTTAGTTAACTAAATAAAAGAGCCTTTATTGGCAGGAAAATACATGTATGTCATTCTTGTACACCTTTAATTTTCTTCTCTACTAGTGGTATGGGAAAGATAACAACTGTTTTCCACAAGTGATATGATATCCCAGCACTACATACAGTCTAACTATTGGTCGATGTAGTCTGAGTTTTGCTCCACTTAGATCTTTAATCATGTACATAAGAGGGATGCGGAATAACATTTGAAGTCCCAATCAAATAGCAGGGGGTCAAATATTACATTGACTCACAATTATTGATGAATTTAACTTTGGGACTTTTGTCAAATTAATTTTATCAATAATTATAATTATTATAGCTAAAATTATTATTATTATTATTCCACATCGATGCATCATTTTCAGCAATAATTATACCAGCAATATAGTCATGTAACGAAAAGCTTACTAAAAAGGGCTTTAGTTATAAATAATAGTTTATAGTAATGATTGTAAGATAATCACACTAATTCATTACTAACCTGAGGTAGAGACTGAATGAATTTGTGTATATTGGCAGATTTAGCAGCTTCCACTACTTCATCATCCGTGACTTCTCTAAAGTTTGCTCCATATCGAATGTTATCTGCTATGGACATATCAAACAGCACTGGTTCTTGAGAAACTAGACTGATCTGGCTACGAAGCCAAGCAAGGTTTAAATCATGAAGATTATGTCCATCAAGAAGTATACTTCCAGTTGTTGGATCATAAAATCGCTCAGTTAGAGAGATGATAGTACTCTTGCCAGAACCACTGTGTCCAACTAGAGCTAGTGTATGTCCTGCTGAAACTGATACATCCACATTGTTCAATACAGTTACCTCAGGACGAGATGAATACACAAAATGAAGTTGCTGGATCTTAAAATCTCCATTAACTTCATCCTATATATATTTAACAAGAAAAAACAAATAATGAATTATAAGTGATCACGAACGAAAACATCAGTAACTTGAATACTAAAAATTAAATGTTTACCTTTAAACTCATTATTTATTCATTTTGTACAGGAACGTGAGGGCAACTAAATGAATTATTAGGTGGAGCAACAGTTTAAAGTTAAGTGTATTATTATTCATCCACCTCAAGAGTTTTTGATAGGTTTTGAAGCATGGGCCAAATTGGCTCAACAATGGATAGTGTATGTGCCATTGGTAATACATCTTGAGCCAATTAACAAAGAGTTAATGCTGTTAGTGATAATATAATCATAATTACCTGCGCCACTGGTCCAAAGAGAGAACTCTGCAGTGCTAAATAAGAAGCTCTTTGGGACAGTGGTGCACCATATAAGCTTATCAAAAACACTAATCCATCTATTAAGACTGGGATGGAACCTTCAAAGCTTCAGATGCCACAACATTTACAATTTTTACACATGTGCATTGTGCAAACACATTTATCATGTTTGGCGTGTTGTAAGCTAATTTGCTCTCTTTCTGGAGTCTAACAGTGATAAATCTGAATGTAACTGCATGTTAAAAGGTATTAGGGACTTTCCATGAGAAAGGAAGTAAGACTTCAAGCACTGCAACCATAGACAGTGGAAGACAATGGCCTTGGGGGAACTAAACATTTCACAAGGTCAATCATTAACATTCATTAGGTGTGCTCAAAGTATTTAATTATGCTCATCTGGCATGCTTAGTAAAAAAATTTTTTGCAACTTTTTTGATTCTCAAAGTTTTCAAAATTGAAGTTTACCAATAGGCAAAATGTTTTCAAGAGGGCAAAACCCTTTTGATTATCTCATAATTAACTTACAGGAGTGATGCCATCTTCAAGATTTTCCACAGCTGCAGGTTGTGATACCAATTTCAAAAAACTTTTTGCTGACAATCTAGCACTTTGTGAATCCGGTAAAACACTAAAAAATCTCTTGATTATCTTACCAGTAAACCAGATTGTCAAAATTGCTCTATATAATAAAAAAAATCATAATTGTGATGCACAACAATGTATATGTATTTTGTGTGTGTGTGTTGGTATATGTATGTATGTATATATGTATGTATGTATGTATGTATGTATGTGTGCGTGTGTGTATGTATGTGTATGTATGTGTGTTTATGTATATATGTATGTATGTATGTATGTATGTATGTATGTATGTATGTATGTATGTATGTACGTATGTATGTATGTATGTACGTATGTATGTATGTATGTATGTGTGTGTGTGTGTGTGTGTGTGTTTATGTATGTATGTATGTATGTATGTATGTATTTATGTATGTATATATATATGTATGTAAGTATGTGTCTAAACCAATTGTACAAGTATGCATGTGTGTTAACTGTTAAGTGAGCAAAAAATACTTTACAAATTCGTTTCACTTGTACACAACCATTCATCTCATCACTATATAGTAGGGCTGGAAATCAGTTTGATGTGCAATCATGAATACAACATGTCATAGCCATGTCATTGTAAGTTAAATGGAAAGTACATACTTTGCAATTATGGGTTTTTCCATCTAAATTGATTAAGATTGTATTGGCACAGCAGGATGTGGTTATTTAGGTGTGTAATAGTCCCCCCTTCTCCCTCAAAATATCCACTTTCATTCTCCCCTCAACAATTCAATGTATGAAATCTATAATGGATCTTACGTGAATACATCAGCATAACTAGCATAGTATACTTCATCTTCATCTAATGTGTAGATATATGCTCCAGCAATGTAACCAACACCAATAGCAATAGGCAATATGGCTTGAGAAAATGCATAGACAATACTATTAACAGTAGTACTCTTCATATCAATTCTACAGTGAAAAGAAAACAACAACATCATAGGGACACTGCACCACAAGCTTATTATAATTATTTTGGCTGCAATACTATTTTTCAGATGTATCATACATCCTTACTATAAATATACATGAGCCTTCTTGTTGTAAGTATATATATATATATATATATATATATATATATATATGTGACTTGTGTTTGTGAAATCAACTATTCGTGGAAACTGGAAAGATAATTTTAAACAAATACTTTTGTTTAAACACTCACTATAATTATAAATTATTAAGCAAACACAATCTCTCTCTTACTTCAATGGTAGTTCCAAGAGATTATCATATTTTCTCACTAGTCGGGTTTCAATACCAAGTGTTGCTACTGTATACACATTCTCAATAGCTTCAATTGCAACTTTAGCACTGTCTTCAATTAGATCATTTCTCTGGTCAGTATATCTCTTTGTCAATACAAGTTGTATAAATCCTCCAAGAATCATTAATGGAAATGCAGGCAATATAACAAGTGCAACAACCCAGGACATTATAAAAGCAATTATGACAGACACCAACACTGCAATTGTAGATTTATAAGCATGTCCAACTTTGACATCAAATGCCTGTTTTATCAAAGAGAGTAATAATTACAAAATATAAATTATGGAAGAAACATCCTTCGATTGCTTTGCATTGGTCAGTTATATTACCAAAGTTTTGTGACCTAATTTTTGAAAAGATACTTTCCTGCAAAACATCAAATGCTTACCTTCAATTGCTCGTCATTCTGCCATTTTGTACAGGAAGTCAATGAAATTTGGGATCTAAGAATCATTGCTTCCTGTACAAAATTGTGGAATGATAAGTGATCAAATCCAAGCGTTTAATCAAAATTATTTTGCAGAAAAGTGTCACTTTTAAAAAATTAGGTCACATATATCCTAAAACGCAACAGTTTATTATTTATTGATTGTGGTGACTCCTGAAATGTATATAACATAATAAAGGAAAGAACATTTCAGTCCAAGGGCCTTCTTCAGCTTTAATAACAGGTCATTTCTATGGCTTATAGGGTTATCCTTTCAATATGGTCAATAAAGTATATTTGTATTACATCAAATGATACCTTAAGCCCACTATACACTAGGCAACATTGTTGCTTGTAACTGTTATAAGTAACAATGTTACCTAGTATATGGTGGACTTGAGGATTTAAATCATATGGATATCCCTGTGGGCCATAGAAATGTCCTGTTACTGCATATATTTCACTATTTCACTATTTCACCTGATCAATGTTTGATGCTTCCACTGAGAGCCTATGAGAGAGAGCACTAACAGAATTCTCAATTCTGTCAAACCAGCTCATGCGTCGTTTCAAAATTGCTTGGAATGACTTTTGTCTAACTGTCTCAACCACATGTTCTTCACAAAACCCAAGAGTATTAATCTATCAGATAATAACAACAAGAGTAATAATTATACATTTAAAATAAGTTCATCAATTTAACTAAAGTTTAGGCTTAGTAAAGGGGTTTTAGTTTTACATATGTAATTAAAAATTCCCATTATTGCTCAATTTACATTTTAGTAAGTAATAGTGAAAACCATGATTACATATTTTAATGTAGCACAAGGGAATTACGTATTTTTATTTTTAAATGCACAATTCATAGTGAAGTGTTTCAACTGATTTAAACTGATTTTGGAACAACTAGAGTAGTAGATGTAAGGAAAATGTGTAATAAGTAAATTATTGCATGACTTTAATCACATTGTAATTTAATGCTCAATCATGAGACATGTTTTTTGTGTAATCTGAATAGGACATGTGATCAGCAAATGCACTAGACCAGTAATTTAGATATAGTTTTAACTAACTTTAGGATTACGAAAAGGGTTTTAGCTTTACTTAACTGACTATACAATTATATAGCGTTCTCTACTGTGGTTGTGGATGACGATTGTTGTTGGTTGGATAACCACCTTTACTACTAAACATTCCCATTTTAATTTAGTTTAGTTAACTAAAACTCACACTGCCTTCTAAAAGGTTTTAGTTATAGTTAAATAAAACACTAATAACTCACACTAAAGAAAGTAAGGAAGAGTTGAAATACACCCATTGCTACAAACAATAGTGCATACATATGAACACCCCAAAGTACTTCGTCTTTGTCTGTCTTGCTCACATACTAAAGGAATGTCAATTAATATGTAAACATTAGTGTTGCACCTACATAGCAATTTGCCTATATGCCTATATTTCATAATCCAAATTGCCTATATGCAGATCCAATCTGATAATGTCTGTGTGAAATATATAGTTGTATTATTTTTATCTTGTCGACACATGGTACAGTGTTAATTATTCTATTGATTGTGTGCTATATATTCACCCCAAAGTAATATAATTACAGGCATATTCAGGGTTGGTTACACATATCTTCAGATTGTACTTGTGCAGTTTGACAATAATGTAATCTGCAAAGCCAGAAAATATTGTGTAAGCTGTATAAGGAATGTATAAACAATGCAGTTGCCTATACCGATACTCTGCCTATATCTTCAATATAGGCACCTATCCAGATCCCTATTCTAGTATAGATGCAACATACAATTGTTTTGAATACAGCAGTACCAATCAGTTCAAAATTAAGGCTGGTTCACAAAATGATGCAAGCCTTGCTTTGCGTCAGTTGCGTTGTGATAAAATTCTGAAAACTGATTGGTCAAACGCAACACAGCTGACGCAAAGATAGAATCAGATCCTATTCTTGCGTTACGTTGCGTCTGACAGCATTAAAAGAAGTGCATCATTTTCACAATTCAACACACTTACGCAACGCAAGGCCTTGCTTCATATTGTGAACCAGCCTTTAGATGTCACATGTTAGTCACATCCAATGAATACGCAAGTTAGTAGCCCATGGTAAAGATTACACACATAATATTATTTGCAAAAGCTAATCATACCATCATTGGCATTGCCCTATGAGATGAGACTGATATTGACAATATAATAGAAATATTTACACACATCACAGCTTTGAGGTATCTTGGTCTGTTTCTTGCTCGAGTAATTGTCTACATACTCTTATGCTACTGTAACTTCGAAGCAACCTCCAAGCCTTTCCTAACGTCTATGAAGGCAGGAGAATCTGATGCAACTCAACTGTCTTTAACGGTCACACCCATCTTTGTCAAGACAATCATGTTGCTATTTCCACATAGAATGAAGAACTGTGACTCTAGAGTCGTGAGGAAGCCATAAAGCAGGGAAGTTTGACTTTCCTTTCTTAATACTGTGAGTATGCCTAAATGTATGTTCTAATTACATGAAGTTTTTAATGTCATTTCTGCAATATGTTCCATGTTATTGGTACTATTAAATCTACACATGAACTTTAGTGACAATAATATTTTTGGCTCAAAATCACAACATACTGTGTGTTTTTATGGCCCATAGTGTCATCCCTATGATTGCTTTCCCACGGGTTCGATGTATGCTTGTATATATGTATGTTTGTGTCACTCATGCAAGTATGTGTTGTATACGTAGTTAACGAAGTTGTGTCATTTCGGAGAGCTCGGTCAATTAATGGGCATGGCACATAATAGAACGCACGCTCGAGCTGACAAGTTCCACAGACCAGCTGGAAGAAAGCTGCGTAGCTTACATATTAACTGGAACTAATAGCTGTTCTAGATACAATATATTCCTAAAGTTCTACAAGAACCTCGAAGAAGAAAAAAATAAAAATAAGAACTATAATAGGATGTTGTGCTTCATGAGAAGGTCTGTCACTGATAATTACTGAATGTTGGACGCCACAAGACAATCATAGGGATACGTTTTTATGGCCCATAGGGCCATCCCTATGATTGCTTTCCCACAGGTTCGAGCTATGTATATATATATATATATTCTTGTGTCCACTTGTGCGAGTATGCGTTGTATACATAGTTAAGGAAGTTGCGTCATCCCCGGGGGCTCAGTCAATTAATGGGCATGGCGCATAATAGGACGTGCACTCCAGTCGTACAGACCAACGGGAAAAGCTGCTTGTAGCTTACATAGAAACTGGAAATACTATACTATCCTACCTGAAATATATTCCTGAAGTCCTACAAGATCCTTTAAAAGTTAGAGAGTGGATATCAAATAATAACTATAATATGCTGTTGTGTTTCATGCTTGATAAAGCCAGCCATAATTACTGAATGCTGGACAATATAAAGCAATCATAGGTATACTTTTCTCTATATATCTTGTTTTATGTACTTCAAGTTGCATGATCAGATAGCCCCTAAAATCTTTATAATGAATGGAGTTCCTCTAAACTGTCATTTAGTTAAGAACCCAAAATTAACACAGAAACTGCAAATATACCATATATAGCAGGTTATTTTCATTGGTGAAAAATTTCGTAAATTTTGTATTTTGGCATTAGAACAAATTTTTATTGTCTTTTATTTTGTTTTGTCATTCATAATAATTATGCGTTTGTAATTATTCCATTTGTGGGCATGTTATAGAAGAATTTAAAAGAAACTTTCAAACACTCGCCTTGCAGCTTTTCTGAGCTAACAAAGTATGTTTTTGGTATCTATGGCTTTCTTAAGTCTAACTATGTGAGTTAAAAGTCATTGCTCATTGTATTTAAAGTCCAAAAGTTATACAGACAATTGGTAATACACATGTAGGTGTTGCCCGTAAAACTACTAAATTTTCCAAGCACTCACTATAGTCGCTTGCTGATATATATCATAGTGAAGCATAAATTTGTAATCAATGGTTTTATTAACGACTCTTCTTTCCACCAAAGTCAGTTAGCATCTTGAATCTTATAAAATGTGAGTTATACTTGTAGATAATAAGTTTTCCGCTCACACATAGAAAACATGTGTGGGAGTGGTTTCAAATTATTAACTCAAAAATTAATATTCGTAGGTTAAAATTTCGTCCAACTAAGTAGACATACAAAAAACAAATTTGCCCAAAACGAAAATAACCTGCTATACAGTAATAATATACACATGATCATCCCAAGGTAGCTAGACTCTGTTATGTGATGGTTGAAGTTCATAGAATCACTGAACGATTGCCTCAAATTGAACTAAACATGTTTTGGAAGAGAAGCTAAGAGATTCATAAATTGTTTAAGACTTGCCATGAAAACAGGGCATTTTGAACCGATGGAAACTACATGCTTTTCTACTGATTTTCAAATAAAATATGCTCTGATTAATTAAGATCATCCCAATTAATCACTTTGAACGTGGAGATTCAGTAGGGATGAGGATCTACTAAACGAATTACTACCAAGGAAGTTGATGGTTGTCTGCATAGAAGACATATTCATCAACTGATGAGGAGACAAAGCAGTTGATCAAATAATAGAATAAACTTTCAATTTCACTTTTGACTTAAAATAAAGTCTACATACACAACAAGACAAGGATCATAAAGCATGGTCATCATTTAACGAGTTCGATATAATACAAAATTTCAAACAGTCCTGTTGCTGCCTTCCAGCTTCTAATAAAGAAACAATTCGGTATCTCCCATCTCTTAGAATGTCCTATTTCCAACAAAGTAAGAATAACTCTTAGAGATGTGTAAAACGCAAAAGTTCTAAAGCTGACAGAAATTCATTTTTGCATTACCCATGTGTACAGCGCATGTCTTTGGGAGCCAAACACACTATTCACTAGTGACTCGTGTGACACTTGCGTTAGAACTGATCAGTACCATGCAAGTGTGATAGTAGAAGAGAAAATAAGTCACTTGGATAATAATTGATCAAAACCATAACCAGGGGTGTGAAAACAGCCAGTCGTGCAGGACATTGTCCGATAATCTAGTGAATGTCTGGTAAATTGAAACTAAACTGTATACAAAGTATATAGGGAGCAGGACAAGAGTGGTGAAAATAGGCTAGAATGTCCGGCAGTTGGCTCACTATTTCCACACTCCTGACCATAACCTTTTTAATGCTCACTACTAATCAGCCGTTTTATAGGAAGCTGGGTGGTATCTAGGTTGAGTAATAGTTACTCTTCCTGGATACCAACTTGAGTTTCTTCCTGTAGCTGAATAGTGAGTGTTTAAAGCATTTGTTAATTCCCAAGAGACCATATTATATAAAGCTTACCTCTGCTACTCCATGAAACAGATAATAAGTAACAGCAAAAGCTGCACCAGAAGTAGTGCTAATTATCAATGCAAGTACTAGAAAGAACCAGTGAATTTTTTTGAAACACAAAATCATCAGATGCATCAGAGGTATTGCTTGGCTTTTTTTGGCTTGAGTTTTAGTCTCAGTTGTAGAAACTGATTTTTTCAATAAAAGTGGAGAATCTTCAGTTTCTTCTTCCTAAATAAGAATGAAAATATGAAACAACAATTACATGTCAAAATTCTGATAACAGAGGTGTGAGTGTCAACTGCATCTGTAATTATGTGAGGCCATGCCTCCAGCTTAATTGACGATGTGTAAATATGGAGGAGCTACAAGGGATCTAGTCATGCATAAGTACCGTATAGCGGGAAATTTTAGTGGATGCAAAAGTTCGTGTTTTTCGTGGTTGAGGGGCTCCACAAATATTTTATACCACGAAATTAATTAAATTCTAAAGGGGTGAGCCTGTTATTGATGAATTGACAGCGTGTATACACGATCATGCTTATTTTTCATGGTACATGACCGACTATGACGCCATCTTTAATCATTGCAACAGCATAAAGGTCTTCAATGTTACCATGCTCTCTTTGACAGGACAGCTGTTCCTCTAGAAATGGGGTCCAAATACTCTTATAGACGTGATGACCTCTTACACAACTATTAAAACTCACCGTAGCCATTTTGCAATTTGCTGTTATCAGTAGGTGTGGCCATGGTTAAATGAAAATTAAACCCCACGAAAACCTTTATTTTTCGTTTCCACGAATATTTACACCCACAAAAATTTCCCGCTATATATTTGGTACATCTAAATGTCATGGGACAGTATTAACTTAAATAATAAGAATAATAAAAAACATTTCCAATAAAATGAAAGAAGATATAGGGATATCAAAACCCATAAAGCATTGGGAGGTTAACGTATGACCTAAAATTAAACAAACCACTTCCATATAACCACCCTACATAAGTACTTACACTGCTATAAAGCAAAATACCAAGAGCTGTACTTATGTAGGGGTATATGCATGGAAGAGGTTTGTTTAATTTTAGGTCCTACATTAACCTCCCAACCTTGTTCGCATGCTTTTTGGGTTTGACATCCCTACATCTTCTTTCATTTTATTGGAAATGTTTTCTATTATTCTTTTTCACTTACAGATGATTTCTATTCTGACTCTATTTTACTTACAGAACTGTCAGCAGTCCTACAAGAAGTAGTGTCAGTCGCTGTGTCAACAATTCACTATTCCAATGCTTATCATAGTATATATATAATGGCTTTAATATTAATAAGTTTTATATTCATTATTATAAGAATGTATTTCCTCACAAATTTTATTATGATTCCAGCACTTCAATGTTCGAGTATAGAAATGCGCATGCTCAATTAAATACCACGTGAGTTGATTAATGAAAATGGCGTCCGATTTGAGACCAAATATTTGTACTCGTTAAGACTGTCTTCTTTCATAGTATCTGAAGATATCATCTTGCTACTTTAAGACCAGAATTTCACTATCAATGCGACTGGAATAGTGCTAGATACACTGTGATAGTTCAACAATGAATATGATGAAGATTTTGCCAGTTTTCCCACTTGCCGGTTCTCTACCTTAACGACAATATTTGGCCATATAGAAGGTGTTGGTAGTCATAAAAACACTAGATATAAATAGGTATGTGTGTATTATAATTTATCTGTATATATTACCAGAGATTTCAGCTCATCACTTGCAATTGAAATGTATAGGCGGCCATTTTTTTTCCGTGCCATCCCTACATAGAGAGTACTACCGTACTCTCTGATTTGGCAAAGCTATATGTACTATTGCGTCAATTTTGCTCTCAGGTTCAGAGAGTTTTTATCTTTCATTTAGGGTGGAGGGGGGAAGGGGATTTGCCCCCCCTTTGAAAGTTAGGTTGCCAAGAGGCACAGCACACCAATCCTGTATATCGACCAACCCCCAAAATCTTACAAATTCAACTTTTTTCCCTATTAACGTATTTTCCAAATAAAGGCCTGAGTAACAAAAATACTGGTGCCAGTACATACACCATCTAAATTTAATATTAATTGTATACACTATCAATGTTCACTAATTCAAACCTCAGTATCAGAATCTTGTTCTATCACTTTAGAGAATTCATCAGTGCTGCTAAGTAGAGTTTTACCCACAGGTTCACCAAGTGTAGTCTTCAAAGTTTGAGGCAAATCTATGCGGAAAAAAACATGGTACATTGATTAGTAGTACTGTCAAATGTCAGGGGTCTATCATTGGGGGGGATCTCCCTTCTCTCAGAAGTGAATCTCATCGTAATATTTCTTAAATATTGGATATTGGAATGATTACCGATAAATTTCCATATCAGTACAAAACTATATACACATAATCACATATTAGCATCTTGCATATCTTTAGTCTCGTTGTGTGTGATAGATAGGCTTTTAGCGCTAGTTTTCTGTCTAATTTATATTCCATTCACTATAGTAGTCTATTACAAAAACTTAAAATAGAAGAATATGAAGGGATATCAAAGCCAATACAGTTTGCAAACAAGATACATAAGTAAGGTACATTACAATACAACAACTGTGTATAAGAAGTATGGCTACATAGTACATACAGTGATGTGGAAACAGCCAGTCATGCAGGACATTGTCTGATAAATTGAGAAAATGTCCAGTAAATTGAAACTAAACTGTATACAAAGTATATGGGAGCAGGACAAGAGTGACGAACAGTTGGCTCAATGTTTCCACACCTGGCTATATACCCTGCATTTCTCATGCAGCTAATTATGTGTCATTCCAATCTACTTTTTTGGTTTGGATATCCCGATAGACAAGTTATTTCATTTCTTTTATAAAGGTTTTAGCTTCTATTCTTTTTATGACCCATAGGGCCATCCCTATGATTGTTTTTCCACGGGCTCAATGTATGTTTATATAATATATGTTTGTTGCCACTTAAGCAACTATGCGTTGTAAACGTAGTTAAGGAAGTTATGTTATTTCTGGGTGGCTCAGTCAATTAATGGGCGTGGCACATAAAAGAACGCACCTACAGACCAGCAGAAAGAAAGCTGTGTACATGTAGCTAACGTAGAAACTGGAACTAATAGCTAGCTATTC
The DNA here is from genome assembly GCA_947044365.1 of Petrosia ficiformis. Lineage (NCBI taxonomy): Eukaryota > Metazoa > Porifera > Demospongiae > Haplosclerida > Petrosiidae > Petrosia > Petrosia ficiformis. Next base: position 1,881,995 of record OX345646.1, on the reverse strand, counting down.
TACCTGAAATATATTCCTAAAGTTCTACAAGATTCTTTGAAAGGTAAACAGAGGAGATAATCAAAATAATAACTATAATAGGCTGATGTGTTTCAGGCATGGTAAAGTTAGCCATGATTGCTGTATGCCGAACACCACAAAGCAGTCATAGGGTAATTGATTAACTTTCTCCCACATATACCTCTCCAGTTTAAAGTTTGGTGAAATCAATTACCTAGGTTACTAAACTGATTATTTAAATACTTAATTCTTGACCTGACCTTTGTCTTCCTCTTCTGTACTCTCCTCAATCGTTTGGTTCATGACTAGTTGATAATACAGACCTTCTTTCTTCATCAGTTCACTGTGAGATCCAAATTCCACTACATGTCCTTTATCAATAGCAACAATTACATCGGATGTCTGAATAGTTGACAGTCTATGAGCAATGACAATGGTAGTACGGCCTCTCCTTGCTTTGTCTAGAGCATCCTGAACAACTTTCTCACTCTCTGTGTCTAGAGCAGAGGTAGCTTCATCAAGAAGGAGGATCTTGGGGTCATTTACCAAGGCTCGAGCAATGGCTATGCGTTGTTTTTGGCCTCCACTCAATTGAGAGCCTCCGTCGCCAACTAAAGTATCATATCCATAAGGTAAGTCACAAATGAAGTTATGAGCATTAGCAGATTTAGCAGCCATTTCAATCTCATCTACAGTAGCATCTTCTTTTCCATAAGAGATATTTTCGGCTATACTGACATTAAATAGAACTGGTTCTTGAGATACAACACCAATCTGGTTTCGTAACCACTTAATATTCAAATCTCTGACATCAATTCCATCTAGTGATACCTAAAAAAAGACAAAATGATCATTAATTAACCATTTCATAGTGTTTCAGAGGTGGAAATAAGACTATAAATTTGCTAGGACAATACATCTAAACAAAGTGATTTATCATCAGACGGTTTCAAATTTTGGTCTGACCTCAACTTTTAGAGCAACGTTATGTATTTTAATTACTCCAGCCACATGTTAAAATCAGATTTTAAATTTGAATTCTGGGGCAAGAATGTAGTTGCATGTATTTATGAGTGCCAAAGATTGTTTACTATTCCCGTGAGAGCATTCATTTAAATTTTAATCTAATTTATTTTTTTGGCTAGGACAAAATGTCCGAGTAAAGTGAGACTTGCTCAAACAAACAGACTAAATGGTCTGAAGTTGTCTGATGTCCGACTGTTATTTCCACCTCTGGTGTTCTCGCCAGAATTCCTAAATGGAAAAGTTAACTGTTAATTACCACATTCCACACCTGTTTGCATTATGTACATGTAAGACTACTTCAGTATTATTATAGCTACATGTTATTATCACATCATATTGCTGCTCATGTAATTTGTATGACCCGTAGGGCCATTCCTATCAGGGTTCTCGTTAGGCTTTTTTTGAAGGGTACAGAACCCTTCTTAACATGAAAAGTACCCTTCTTGAACTGTATATTAACATACAATATTATGTAAGGTTGTTTACCACTAGCTGTTTGAAGCTGTAGTTGATAGCCATCATAGCCTAGAGTCTTCTGACTGACATCTATCCTCGCTTTCTTTTTAGCAGGCATCTTGACACGCTGTAAATGAAACTCACGTGGTCAAACTTAGTGGGCGTGTCTCATGAATGATTAATTATAAGCTAAAAAATTTCCGCGCGCTTCGCGCGCGTACCCATCTTACAGAAATTTCTGGCGAGAACCCTGATTCCTATAACTGCTTTCCCATGGGTTCGAACTATGTATACATGACCTTATATGCTTGTGTCACTTGAGCAAGTATGCGTTGTATACGTAGTTAAGGAAGTTGCGTCATTCAAGGGGGCTCAGTCAATTGATGGGCGTGGTGCATAAAAGAACGCACGCTTGAGCTACAGAGTGACCAGTAGAAGAATGTAAACTGCAAATAACTTACAACCTTGAGAGAACACTTCAGTGATTTAGTTTCTGTGCACTTAGACTGCAGTTAGACTTACTTCTTCAGGCCCCAGATTTCGAGTACACAGAAAGGTAGAGACACTAGTGCCATCAGCAGTGATTGATACAAAGTCATCATAAAGCAATTATAGGGTTACTTTTTCCTTGTTTTTGTTCCATGTGTAAGAAGGGCAGGCCTTAAATCTGATTTCAAACTCAGCAACTTGGACTCTTACAATTAAAGACGTCAGAAGCTGTTAGAGATGCCCCACCCACAAACAACATTCAAAACCAATCTCAAATAGCATATGTACTTACACTTCCTGCAGTAATGTCATATATTCTTGGAATAAGTCTGACTACAGTGCTCTTTCCAGATCCACTAGAACCAACCAATGCAACAGTCTGTCCTGGTCTAACTCTCAAGTCTAATCCATGTAATATCTCAACATCAGGACGAGATGGATAACTGAATCTAACGTTAGATAATTGTATACTTCCATCAACTGTATCAGGAATGATACCAGCTTCAGAATCTGGATTGATTTCTGATGTCTACAAAAAAACAAATGAATATCATCTGATGTTGTTTATAACCAATTTTAGTTATACAGGGTTTCAACTATGTGGCATTCGTTCCCCTTTGCCCAAACCTCCTTTCCTCTCTGGAAGCCACCAATTTTTTTGGGTGTTATTCGTGCTAAGTAATGCTAATTCTTTGGCATAGCTGGGCTGGTAGGGCACCATTTTTGATGAAGCACACTTGTATATCTCATTAATTATTCAAGATGTGGCCAAATTAAATGTCACTATTTTACTAGGACTTGGACAGTTTGAAACTGGACTAAACATTAGTCAGGTGAGTATTTTTGGTCATACTAAGTTTTAATCTGTTCTATTTTCCAGCAACAAATGAATGTAATGAAGTGGAATAATTGAATGAAATGTGGCAATTATTCCACTTCAATGCCTGGGTCCAGTTATGCCACTATGCTAACTGTAGCTCATTTCTGTGACTTCTAATGTGGTCCATTCATAGCTGATATGAAAGTTATCTCAGAGGGTATAAAATTCAACAAATTTCCTGTGGTCGGTATCCCCCCCCCTCAGGTAGTTCATATGCGTAACACATCAACCCTGTGCGTTGCCCCCTTCCTCTAAAGTCTTTAACATCAACTTTTGCCAACTCCCTTGATAATGTTTCTAAAATGAAAGCCTTGAAATATATTTGCACTATGACTATATAGTTCATTTCGATTTTTAGTCAATTAACTAAACTATAACTAATTATTGTAATAACTATAACTAAAACCTCTTTTAGTAAGGCATTGTGACTTTTAGTTAACTAAACTATAACTAAATTACAAGTCTACTGTAATAACTATAACTAAAACCTCTTTTAGTAAGGCATTGTGACTTTTAGTTAACTAAACTATAACTAAATTACAAGTCTACTGTAATAACTATAACTAAAACCTCTTTTAGTAAGGTATTGTGACTTTTAGTTAACTAAACTAAAACTAAGTACAAGGCTATTGTAATAACTATAACTAACTAAATGAAAAAAGGCCGATAATAGCCCTTAACTAAAACTACAACCCTTTTAGTAAACCTATTGTTTTAAATATAACTATAACTAAAAGTGGTCATTATTGTCATACTAATACAACACTCAAAACTAGGATGTAATGACTTTATATGTAATATAGTGTATAGTTTAATGTCATAAGGTTAATACATGATTATACTGTAACTCAATAACAAAATAATGGATTGAAATTTGACATACACAAAAAAAGAACGGGAAGGATAATTATATGAAAATGGTATGGATAAAAAGATGGTTGGTCATTTCAAACTAAAGTTATGAGCATTTTTCTGAGGACAAGGTGAATGTGAATGACCTTTAGTTGATGTTCAAATATACTATAAACTTACTTGATCAATAACTCCAAATACCACACTGCCAGATCCAATAGCAGAAAATATATCTGTAAGTTCAGGTACAAGATCAGCAAATGTAAAGCTACCAACAACAATCTCTGCTACAATCTAAAATGGAGAAGTTATATTCAGACAGAGGAACATATTGGATGTGTGCCATTATATATCAAGGTTTCATAGAGGGGCACTACCAGAATAGCAGACCCTCCTAACTATGAGGGTCTGGGGCATGCTCCTATTCTGGAGTCCTATGTATTATATTCCCTCCTAAGAAATCCCCTCCTTGTAAGCAACTCTGGACACACACTCACCAGCAACAAAAAGCAGTTACAAGGAAAATATAGAATAAATTATACCAGAATACTTTCTTTGTGGACTTTATTTTATAACTCACCAGAAACATTTCTCCAGCTGTGATATCACAATCAACAAACAAACCAATACCATACCTACAAAATAATATATACAATACTAAAAGAATGCCATAACATTGTGAGGTAAGTGTGAGCTAGTGATATGACTGCTGTTCATATACTTGTAATTTACTATTCACACGTGACAATGGGCAGCGATGAAAATGAAAAAGCATGCATTAATCATCATTATCTTTGATGAAATGAGAAAACCAACCTTTGTTCATACCCTGATACATATATATAATATAATATTTGTATATATATATATATATATATATAATTATATATATATACCATAGCTAACAAGTAATGAAAGTTACCAACAGATGTTATACATGATATACATCCAACCACAGGTGGATATGAAACCACAGGGCTGATATAAGAAATATAATGATATTCATAATAGATTGCATCAGTCTGAGCATGTGCAGTCAAGTTGTAAATTGAGAGAAGAAATGGAAAAGGGGAAGAAAAGGCAGTTAGATGTTCCCATGTAATTGGTACACGATTTTTTCAAAAGTGCGTTGGTATGTTTGTTAATCAACAACTGCCATCTCTTTTTGCAAACTTCAACCTTTTCCCTTTTCCTTGTTATTAACCTAAAGTCAGCTCGATGTTTTTTATAGCCTGTTCTATATTAACGTAACATACAATATACAATATGGATGTCTCAAGGTGCGAAGGTCAAGGCTGTTTGGAACCAAGCAGCCATGAGCTTAGCACTGAGTGAGTGTATAGTTGATATAGTTGAATACACTTCATAGCTACGGTTCATCTATGATAGATGACATCACAGTCAATATACTGCTTGCTGAAAGGGGTGAAAGGTCAAACTACAAGCAGTTTGAGAATGGCTATACGTGGAGAACCGGGTCCTAAGAAGAGATACCCAGTCTCTCAACTAAGAAAAAATTTGTAGATGAGAAAAGTATATAAGAAGCTAAAAGGGCTATTGTACCCAAGAACACCCAAATGTCTACCTTATGGGCTACTAACATTTTTACTCACAGGTTGGAAGAGCACAATGAGTTACCAGACAACAAATGTCTTGAAGACATTTAATTACTAAGCGAGTCCAAATATCTTTGCCGCTGGCTTTGTGTTTTTTTTCAGTGAAGTAAGAAACATTGATGGTGAAGAATATAATCCAAGAAGTATAGTACATATATTGGCAGGTTTACAAAGATTCATGAATGAGAAAAGATCACCGGACCATCAGCTAAGAATCTGTGATATCTTACAGTCAAGAATTAATGTTGTGGGATTGTGAAGTGATGGGTACCAGTTCAGCAACTGCTCTTCTTAACTCAGTGTTCTTTTACAATGGACTAAACTTCGTGCAAAGAGGTGGCGAACAATACTGAGATTTAAGAATATCAGTTTCGTTTCAGAGATGCAGTAGTTCATCCTGACCACCTGGATTCTTGTATTGAATACAAGGAGCATGGTTCCAAGAATCAACCAGGTGGGCATTTGCAACTTAATATCGAGAATAAAGTTGTGGTACAATTTGAGCGACCTGAGTTACATAATGTCATGTACATCTATTACAGCTTTACTTATTGAAAATAACTGTTTTTGCAAAGGAAGATGATGTGTTTTACTGGAAACCTTGAGCAAACTTGCCATCTATACCCACTCGATCAACCATGGCACACAAGGAATGTTTTAGGCAATAATACCCTTGACAAATTATTTTAGAAAATGCTAGCAGAAACTGGAGCTAATACTAATAATAAGAATATTATCAGAAAGATGGTAAAACATGTTTGATCATGTCATACTGGACAGGTCTGGACATCTTTCCAAGGATGGTCTAGCTCCATATCAACATATCACATTGATGAGGCAGCTGTCATCATCTGGAGCACTCGGTGATATTACTCTTGCTGAAGCTAATAACCAAATGCATGAATCTGATGATATTGTCAAAAAATGTGATGATACAAAACCTGTTTCTAAAACAAGTCAATATTTGAAGCCTATGAACTAGGATGCACATCAGTTTTCGTGGTAAGTGAACTTAATTCATTTTGTCTAATCAGACACCTGTTGGTATAATATACACTTGTGGTTATTGTATAACACTTCTTTGTAGTTATATATATATATATATACATGTATATATATATATATATATATATAATTATATATATATATAAATTATATATATAATATATATGTATATTGTGTATATACATATATAAATGTATAGATAGATAGATAGATAAATAATGATTACATAATATCACATGACAAAACTTACCAGTACCCAACAGCATGATACATTGCAATCATCATTGTGAATATAGCGAGTATTGTAGCTACCAGAAATAGTACTACAAATGATTTTCGTTTGGCTTGTTTCAGTTGAGAATGATATCTGTGTTAATGTGAATATTATTATATAGTGCTGTTAGTATGACAATAATGAGCACTTTAGCTATAGATATAGTTGATTCACTAAAGTAATATTAGGCTTACTAAAATCAGTGCTGTATTTAGGATTCTTCGCAAGGGGGGACAAATATGTGTGTCTGGGAATGAAGGGGGGGCAAAGTCCCCCAGTTTGTGTGTAAGCACGTGTAAAGCTAGGGGGGTTTGAAAGAAAATTTTACATAATTATAGTAGAGGCTCAAAGCTCACTTTACATGCATTCTTAGGCTAATTGTTACTCTATATACAGTAGGTGTAAGGACTGTTATTTTTGCTGACTGCACAGTGTACTGCTAAATCATTAATTATTATTTGTCAATGTTCAAGGGGGGGCAAAATATCGATAAGGGGGGGCCAATGCTCCCCCCCCCGCCCCCCCTAAATACAGCCCAGAAAATGGTTTTAATTAACTAAAAGTGCCTATTATTGGCCATTTTTCATTTTAGTTAGTTGTGGTATTTTAGTTAACTAAAAGTCATAATGCCTTAAAGGGTTTTAGCTATAGTTAATAGTTAACTAAAACAAGACTAAATATTAAGGAAAATGTTTATCCTGGTTTGTTCAACAGGAGATATATTCTCATCTCCAGCAGACTATAGTCAGGGGACACATAAAGTGAGTAAAATTGACATAACACAAACATGTTTTACCATGAAATCGCATGAATCCATAAAACATGTTAAATGCTAAGTGTTCAGCCATTTTGTAATAGAAAGCAAATGAAATTGATATCTACAGCAAGAAGCCTAACGATTGATCTTATATTTCACTTCATAAACAAAATGTCTGACTGGAGCATATAAATAAATGTTAGCATTTTATATTTACCTTAATTGGCAAATGTCAAGACAAAATTACTCCTACCTTTCATTTTCCTTATCTTGACCTCCAAATGCCTTCACAGTTTTAATTGATGCTATAACTTCTTCAGCTACTGATCCAGCTTTTCCAATTGCAATTTGTCTTTTTGCAGTAAATATTGAAATAAGCTAAACAAAATTGATTAAGATGACATCAAATTTGATAGACGACTATTTGATGGAGAGTGGGCATGGGAGACATGTACCTACCCTCCCAGGCCAGGACATTTGTGAAAATATAGATATTGTGCACGATTGTTTTTCATAACTTCCTGTGTGTATGCATGCATGCAGTACAAACCTTTCCAATGATGTAAGCCAACAGAAACAATGGTGGAAGGAGAGAAGCAGTCACTCCAGCTAATTCCCAGTTGACATAAAAAGCAATTGAAAAACACGACAGGAAAGTAACAAAGTTTTCTATAACAGTAACTATACTACGTCCAATTGCAGTTTCAATAGTCTGTATTGCCCTACAAAAGAGAAGTGATAAAAACATGAGTGACATATTTCCATGACAACCTGACCACCTTTCAAGGACAAAGAAGTCAGCAGGTACCTTTTTATGGGCAATTTTCCACTGAATTAATAATTACTACAGGGCGTGGTTTAGTTTTATGCATGTGTTCTTCATTTTTGCCATATAAAATCTCTGAAAAGATGTAAACCACAAAAAGATCAGCAAATTCAGTCCTTTAAATTGCATTACTAGTATTATCAAAATAGAGGGCCTAGTAACGAAGGGGGGCTTGGAAAATAATTAAAAGGAAAATGAGAACCTTGAATACAGGTCAAATGATTTTATTAACCCTTCTTGGTGGAGCGGAGGTTACTGTAATTATTTGGTCTGTCTCAAATGATTTATTAACCCTTCTTGGTGGAGCGGAGGTTACTGTAATTATTTGGTCTGTGTCTGTCTGTCTGTTCACACACATTCAGTATATGAACATTGGCACTTCAAAAGAGCTACCAGTAGACTTCAAATCACAAAGATTAACGAAAATAAAAAGCTTTTCTAAAATGTTTTGATTTTGAAGATATGAAAATTTTTATAACTCGTGGTTGCTGTTTCTCAACTTGCAGTTGCATTTATTGTAGTGATGCTTTTTACTTTACATTTGCGGAATAAGATATAATTATCTAATGGACCACAATTAATTAAATGAGACTCTCATGTTTCTGCACTGCAGGTGCATTCATTGTGGTTATTTTTTTACTCCACTTTTACAAGCTCTAAGTAAACTAAAGGTGTTCCATGATAATGTTGTTGTACTTGAGGTAAAGAATCAAAGATATCCTAACTGATGAAGATATCAGATTGCTTAATTTAAATATGCTGCTGCAAGTGAAATTAAGTAATCTGATTGGTCAATATGGTACAAGTCAGTTATAAACCACAGTCTCTCAGTTACTGTGTGATGTACACATATGGCATGTAACCTTTAGTGTATAAATCAACTTCATGTCTACACCTATACTTATATATTTGATATAGCGAAATTATTCAACTCACTGTGATAGATGAGTAGGTAGTTCAGTAGAAGGGTTAATATCAAACCATCCAACATGTCTTGTCAACACAGATTTAAGGTAATTCAGTCTCATGCTCTTTGCTTGACGAGCAGCACTGAAAGTCCACAAGAATCGAGACATAGCAGCACACACAAAAAACACTAATGATATCCCTATTGTATAATACGCATAAGTTGTTGTTCGATCTTGTAAACGTCCATCAGGATCATCAGAAAAGTAGTAATCTCGTAGATTGCTTTGTTTTGTTACATCACAGAAGTAACCATAATCTTCTGGATTCAACGGAGTGTAATTGCCACTTGTGATATTATCAAATTGAGTGTAATTGCCAGTTGTGATATTACCAAATTGAGTGTAATTGCTGATTGTTACTGTATCAATTTCAGTGTTACTGTCACTCGTGACTGTATCAAATTGAGCGATGTAGCTGTCATTTTCAATTCGAGTGTAATTGCCACTTTTGACTGCATCAATCACAGCATGGTTGATAAACTCATTGAAAGTAATTCCCAAGATGTATATTTGGGCAGGATAACTAACTCCTGACAGAATACCACAAACTAGTGCGAAAATTATTAGCAGAACATCCAGACATTTCGCATACCGGTACTTAAAAGAAACAGAGAACAAACCATGACATAATTTATACATTAATTTATTGATTGTAATTTACATACCAACTTCCAAAATGGAACATACTTTTGACCTTTCTCAGCAACCTCCTCTCTGGTATCACTATAATAAAAGATATGTATGATTAGTACGTAGCATGATAGCATCCTTCATGCACTAAGTTGGAAGAATGTTTGTCTCCAAACAACAATGTAAATCTACTAAAGGTCATTCACATTTACCATGACCTCAGAAAGTATTAATAAATTTAGTTTGGAATGACCAACAATCTTTCACCTGCACCATTTTCATATAATTATCCTTCCTGTTCTTTTTTGTGTATGTCAAATTTCAATCCATTGCTTCATTACCGAGTTACAATATAATCATGTATTAACATTATGACATTAAACTATACACTATAATAAAGTCATTACATCATAATTTTGAGGACCTTGTGAGATTATAATTAGAATGGAGGAGTTCTCAAGTACTTGTTTTCACACCCATAGTATGGTAAACATTACATAACTACATTTACATATCATCCCAATATTCATAAGAAAAAATGAATTTACAGCCCTGATGATTCCCAGACTGCCACGCCCTACGAGCGAAAGACAATCTAGAACAGTTGCTTCAAATTCTTGGTCCAAGCGTCAAACTTCTTTTCCACTCAAATAGTGCGTTCTTTACAACGAACATCCTGGAAAAGATGTTTTATGCCTGGACCAAGAATTTGAAGCAACTGTTCCAGACCATCTTCTTTCATAGGACGTGGCAGTCTGGGGACGAGACTACTGATGATTGCCAATAATTCTGAGGTAGTTCAAATAATAGTAAATCAAGGGACACCTGATTCCAATATTCAGCCGGAAAATGTAAGTACAGCCCTGATAATTGCCTGCGAGAAGTAAGGCAGTTGAAACGCTACACAATGCATTGCGTTTAAACAAATGTAAAGGGAGGAGAAAAGGAGGGTTAAGTTCCCTGGCTTCAGTTGTATCAAGAGAAAACTGTAATTCTAAGACGCTTGACTAACTATAAACAAGATATATGAAGAAAATGTATCCCTATGATTGCCGTGTGATGACCAATATTCATTGCTAGTGCACATTTGTTTATGTGCGATGCCCTTTAATTGATCGAAGCTCTGGAACGATGCTATTTCCTTAATACATGTGACTCAAGTAAATATATAAACATACATCAAACTCGTGGGAAAGCAATCATAGGGCCTTTTATAAAAAGTGATTATCATGCAGATAATCAATACTGTGTTTGTCTAATCAAAACTTAATAGGTGTGACTAACACAGGATGCAGTTTACAAATACGTGTACTACAATAATTATAAGTGTAGGTGCTAAGCTTGGGCCAAATATCATGAATAATTTGGGGAATAATAGGTTGAAAATAATAGGAGTGGCTCTGAGGTAAAATGGAGTTGAAATTGATAATGATGAAACTCGATGAAGGTGGCAGTCAAAGCTATAGTATCATTATTGAATATAATATTATATTGAGTTTAATGTTGCAATACAATGGGATATGATATTTTCTTTTGACTGTTATTTGTCTGTTAATGTTATTAAAAGTGAATAGTAGGATCAAAGCAGGGGAATAATAAGGGGTTTACCTTGAATAAAAGAATAGAATAATAGGTAAAAGATTGTCCCAAGCTTAGTAGGTGCCTATAACTTATATGTACTATAGTGTATAGTTTAATATCATAAGTCGGTACATTATTATACTGTAACTCAATAACCTATATGTACTATAGTGTATAGTTTAATATCATAAGGTTAATACATGATTATACTGTAACTCAATAACTTATATGTACTATAGTGTATAGTTTAACCGGTTATACGCGATAGACGCAATTTTGCGTCACGCCCACATCAATCTCAAAATGCGGTATATATTGTCAGTCAAGAGCAGTCATGGCTTAGTCGGTTCGGTTACTTCCTTTATCTCTAAATGGGTGCAGTTACAGGATCATGAGACTTTTTTTGTCCAGAGAAATTCACAACTTGCTGGTCAAATATTGTTTCTGTTGAACACTTTCAAAAAACTATTTCGAGCATTGTATACATTATAACAAATATAGGCAAGTAGTATAGGGCAGATACAGCTATATTACAGACCAAGTTTTTAAAACTTATAGTGCTATTTTACTATGGGAAAAGATTGATACAACACTGAAAATCGTATTTGTTGAGCTATTTCCATCTTTTCGAGTACTTTGTAGAGTTTTATTTTCCAAACAGAAACGGTTAGAGCAATGTTAAAAAGTAAGTATATAATAGAAAATGAATGAACACAGGTATAGGTATATTATAGGTATCAGTATAAGCAATTTTACTACCTATAATATCTGGGTATCTGAAGTATAGGGAAAACACTAAATTATATATAATCATATAATTTTATTGACCCTCCCCCTTCGGGAAGGTTACAGTAAATGGTTTGGAAACATTTATGTCCGTGTGTCTGTGTGTCTGACTCCGCTCTACTTCAAAAACTGAACTTCCATACTTGGCATGTATACACTCCTCCGAAGTGGCAAGAACAAGCACTCACTAATATTTTACTAAAAGCTATCAAAAAGGGCAAGAAAGCCGCTAGGTGTGGCTTTTTTCAGTCTCTCCCAGAGTCCAGACTCTTCCTGCATCGAATGAAGCAAGAGTTTTATATCACTATCATTCAGTTGCTCTATATTTAAAATAGCATCACAGTATGATTTGTATGAAACCTCCCCACATAGGCAGATGGTTGTGGTAGTCTGTGTGTGTTCCCAATTTCTTTAAAAGTAAAACTAAAAATTCCCTTGAGAATATTGAAAACTGCAATTTCCGTAAGTTTTGCCACTTTGCATTGTTCTTGGTGGACATTTTGGACAAATAGATTTACAGAAAACAGATGATGGTAGGTTCATCTCTCTGTGCACTATACACTATTAACTGTAATCATGGTCAATATCCACGTCAAATGTTTTGTACAGTAAAAACATAGCGCCCTACACTTGGTCAAATAAATTTGTGATTTTCGTGGAGAGTGATGGGATCACGAAATTTACAAATTTTAATTAATTATCATTACTTTTAAAAAGCTCTTATGCAAGATTGAAATTCCAAATTCGCAACTGCCAGACATGCTGTGGGCATAAAATCACGCCCACATTACCGTAATAGTTAATTGTTCACGAAATTGAAAGGAATTCACAAAATTTTACAAATCATACAAAATTTTGATAAGAAATTTTTTTTTACCTCGAAAAAATGAAGCTATATGGTATATGATGATGTTTCGTACCTAATACCATACTCCAAATTATCTGAACATGTTGCTTACCATTTCTACTAACTCGGGCTCTCCCCATAATGTTATGGGGCTTTTAAGAATTCTTACAAATACTCCAAATGGTCAATAAATTACAGGTGGTCATGATATTATCCAACCAATCAGGTTGGAGTAGTCATGGTTGACCTAGCTCACTTGACTACTCAAATGTGCCAAACCCACCCAACTGAGAATCCTTAAAAGCTCTTAACTTTCTTTGCAGGTGCAGATGCCCTTATCACTAAATAAACAAGGAGTGTCTAGAGGTTTGAGCACTTGTACTAGTCTACAGTAAACGTACCTCCTCTTTAGCCACAGTAGTGCAACAGCACAGTCTAATGCACTCTGACTGATCAGTGTGCATTAGACAGTATTCTTAATATTAATTTTGACAGTATTTTTTGATATAATTATTTTTCTATAATTTGAAGTCTGCCAGTGGCTTTAGTTTTCTGGATATATTATGGACAGACAAGCGATTAACATAACCTTCTACCTACACATTGTGACAAGGATGGGCAATCTATATCACTTAGTTACAATAGTCCTATTGCCACACGTTTTTACTAATATAACTTTCATAATTATATCATATACAAACTACACCTCACATTAAAAAGGAGTTCAACAAATAATCACTATTAACCATTAACTGTAGGCCATCATTGATGATGTAACCCTACCCTATGGAGTGTTTCACATTTGACAACAAAACATTTTGAATTTGCCATAAAGGGGTTCCTGATCAACCGAGCAAAAGACTGCAACTCGCCACAATTTTCAAAGGTGCTGAGTTAGCAAAATAGATATATAGCATGAAGTAATCAGCAGAATTTGCAGTACAGTTTCAATGGGTGATGTGAAGATAGCACAGCAATACATTAAGTAGAGATAGACTGAAATATGCATATATATAATTATAACATATTTTTAATTCAGCATTAAATTCAAGTATACTAAAATCATGAGCAAATGAACACCAGAATAGTGCAATGCAATAACTGTAAATCAAACATGCAAAAATCACTACTACATACCTGGCTAATCCATAAGTTTCATCAGAAATCTTTCCCAGGACCTCTTCTTCTTCAGCCATTTCTCCACTATCCACACGAGGAGTATCGTCCAAGACCGCACCCTCATGGTCATCGCGCGTGCTCACATATAATTATACACAAGACGGTGTGGAACGAGACGCGCCGACGTGTAGGTGTTACGAGACGGGCCGCGGTACTAGTCTCGTACCCAGACTGCCACGCCCTACGGGCGAATACTGTCTGGAAGTTGTGGAACAGTTGCTTCAAATTCTTGGTCCAGGCGTAAAACGTATTTTCCAGGACGTTCGTTGTAAAGAACGTACTTTTTGAGTGGAAAAGACGTTTGACGCTTGGACCAAGAAGCTGTTCCGCACTAGTCTCGTACCCAGACTGTCACGCCCTATGGCGAAAAACAGTCTGGTAACTTGGGCAAACATTCCTGGCGCAGTGACGTTTATTACAGAGAAAACGAAATAACCAATCAGATTTCAAATATTAGTACGAATCATGTGATTAACTCTTGAATATGTGTCATTAGG